>JASCZW010000028.1:0-281205 GCA_034211315.2 Aedes japonicus
GGCGTCGTCTTGAGGCCAACTGTAAAGCTGGCGGTCTTAGATGTCCTCGGAAGTTCTTAGGTCACACGGGTAGTACGACAACCATTGGGTCGGCTGTGAGGTGCGATTGCATAGCTCCCAAAATCAGTGTGTTTATTAAATGTTGCCATAGTCAGCGGCATCAGTATATAATCGCATTTAAGTACACGGTGTGGCAGAAAATAATGCGAAAATTTGTTCTATTTCTTTCAAATCCCATTTTCAACTAATTCAAGCAATAAAATCAACATTTTCAAATGCAGTTATCCTTTAAAAAAGTCATTTCAAAAAATTTATTCAATGTGTAATTTTCTGGTGCGTTTTTTGAAGAAATCTAATTTTTCACTGGGAGTACATTTTTTTCCCATATTGTATCACAGATATCACAGATTGACGGAATCATGTTGAAGATCAGACAATTTTCTGATATTGAAGACGAATCTAGATATTCTTCATTAGAAGAAGAAGTTGAGATTAGTGGAATGGCCCCGCTTGAAGTCTTGTATCTGCTCGAGATGAATAGAGCTATGGTCAATGAGATGGTCTTCAATTCTATAAAGTTTTGACGGGAAAACCGTTCTCGTCCATAATCTTCCATAGCTCTCCACGATCAATAGTATCGGCATGCGGCCCTGAAATCGATAAATAGGTGGTGTGTAGAGACTTGATATTCGCGACACTTTTGGAGGATGTGTCGCAACGATTTGGTCAGTTGTCGATCGGCTGTTTATAAACCGGCTTGATAACTTCACACAAATCTGCTTGCTAAGCGGCGATAGACAACGAAAGATAATCTGGGGACAGTACTTTGTAGGCCGCGTTGAGAATAGTGATCGCTCGATTGTTTTCACATTTTAACTTGTTACCCTTTTTGTCTATTGGGCATACAACTCCCTCTTTGCACTCCTCCGGTAGCTTCCCAAATCCTAACTATCTGCCGATGCAGACAAGTCGCCAACTTATCTGGGCCCATTTTTATAAGTTCCGCTCCAATGCCATCCTTTCCAGCTGCCTTATTATGCTTAAACTATTTGATAGCATCCATAGCTTCTCATATCGTGAGGGTTGGCATGACACCCTCGTCCAGCATAACGAGCTGGAACGTCACTCTCGTCTACCATTCTTTTTGCTGTCTTGATATTCCGCCTCTGTGCTGCTTCTTTCAATCACCTCACGTTCATCCCTCAAGATACCTACATCTTTATCCCGACATAATTCGATTCGTGACACGAAGCCTTTACGGGATGCGTTGTGCTTCTTGTGGAATTTACACGTATCTTGAGAACGATACGGCTGCTGCATTTCTTCGCACTCCAACTCCTCAGGTGACGTTTCTTATCCCGGAAGAGATTAGTTTGCGTGGGCGCCGGAGTCAAATTTTGTTAACAACGAAAAGTCTTTGGCGCACTTTGATCATTAGTGGTGCCGCGATATGTCCAGACGTCGATAATATCCGAGAAGTGTCTTTCAGGTGTATCGGTATGGGAGGCTATGCTGGAAGTAAGTACTACGTATGGCCACCCAGCAAACACAGAATCGTATATGATAGCGAATAAGAGTGCAAAGTGGAGGCGATATACGTACATTTTTCATGCGGTCAAATGGACGCATGTACGTATAGCGCCTCCACTTTGTACTTATAACCGCCATCATATACGATTTTGTGTTTGCTGGGCATGTTCTTTGAGGTGGAAATCGATCGATGAGTCTGAGGCCGTTGTCGTTCGTTAGCTGGTGGGCGCTGAACTTTCCCACAACCGATTTGAATTCATCCTCCTGACCGACTCGAGCATTGAGATCTCCAAAGACGATTTTAACGTCATGGTTTGGGCAGATGTTGTATTTACGTTCAAGCGCCCTTGTTGTCATCGTCACTTCCTAGGTCAGGTCTGCGCACGTTGATCATGCTGACATTAAAAAAATGCCCAATTTTGCCACCAATCACTCACGCGCTTTTGCATTTCGCCCAACATGCGGGTACTTCTCGAAAAATTGAGGGACTTGCAGTTCCATGATTCGAGTTTCAATGCATCGTTATTCCATTTTCGTTGCCTGAGTTTTACCGATTGTTCTGGTTCACATTTTCCACGTGTGCTTATATTACAATTATTTTTTACGTCTGACTTTAAGGACTTCCACCAGCCCCCTGTCTCGCCGGAGGACCATCGTGGATAGCTTTGTTAAGAGTCCTACGCTGGCACAAGGATGATCAGCTGCCCCTAACATGAAAATAGACGCCGTTATGAGCCACCCCTGACATTGGGAATAGACGTTCAGGTTTGTAAAGGCCTGGAATGTTTATCCTAATAGCGGGGTGTTCGCTTTGACAGGGCTGCTTTCGGATATTTGCGGGATTTTGGAAGAAACTCAACAGAATCCAGCAACTGCTAAAACATCCTAGGCTGTCCCCGCTGCCTGCGCATGGATGCTTATTTAATTCGTATCTAAACTCCTTATCTGGAGGCCGTTCATGATCCGCAACCTATGACCCGCCGGTTGGCTTGCAGCTTAGCTCCACCAGTATCCACCTACTGAACGGATTACCCGCGAATCCAAAATTGTGCCTAAATTCTTCACGTGGCTCACCAGTTCAATATCTGTCCCTGACAGATGATCGGGTCATTTTTTTGAGAAAAAGAGATAACAGTACAGCGAAGGCATGAAGCTGATACTGAAGAGTGTGACAATTGGCAATGGAACAGATACGAAGGCAGAGTTTGAGATCATCAGCATATGATAGTCGGGGTTCCACGATGACAATATTTACAGTGTTCGAAATGCACTTCTATTGAGAGCTTTCGATCATCAATTATCAATTGAGATCTTTCGATGCCAGGTACCAGAAACAGAAGAAAGTTAACAAAAAGTTTGCCTTCACTATAGTTATTTTCATGTAAACTTCATATTTTATAGGCTGTTCAAGACAAGATTTTGAATCGTTGAAACAAACCACAGGGGAGTAAAAGTTTCATAAATTCCATCGACAGATTCGCAAATGTGTAAGATTTAATTAAATTTCAATATCCATCTTTATAATACTTTATAATACGCTGTGCGTAGGAAATACTTCAATAGAGTTGGATGTTGTGTCACAAAAAATGCAGAAAATCAGACTAAAGTTAATATGACCTAGAGTTTTTGGGACTAACTTTCAAACATAAACATAAACATGAACATTTTTATTTGCACGAATGTTTTTACCGTCTTTTTAAGCCATCATTATTATTATGTTTTCAATTTCCATCTCAGCATTTCCCGTCACGAGATGAGATCGATTTAATCCACAGTGATATACAAAAATTTAACTGTCTTCCTACACAGTGGACTCGAAAACCATTAGAAAGATTAGGTTCTTAGGAAAATTGTTTCTATCTTTCTTTTGCATACCATCCTCTAAGAACACTGTTATTTTTCGAAACCACTTCTGCCACAAATGGATGAGCTTGATATTGAATGTTAGGTGGAAAGCAAATTTCATCTCATATTCAAAACGGTTCACGCTCTGATGGAATTCCTTGCCCAATGGAAATAATCAAACGAAGATAATAGGTTAATAAAATTTGAGCTGGCATGTTTCCCTTTTCATTTGATTTCAATTATGGGATTCCGGCGGCAGCTCCTGATACGTTAGTCTTAGAACGGAAAACCCTTGCAAGGGAAATGCACATTGACGGCAGCCAGTCGTTTCTACATGCTTTTAATCCAATTTAACGCATGGTGAGTGGGCATGTTCTCGAGAGCCGTGATTTAATAAACGAGGGAGCGGGGGTTTTGTGAATAAACTTCACATTTTCGCTGTTTGATAACCCTCGGAACGTGCGACGTATGCGTAAAATTGAATAAAAATCGACCGAAAACGCTTCGACACAAATATTTGATTAAGCAAATTGGGTTTTCGAATGATGGGACCTGTTGCATTCATTTTCTGAGGAAGGCAAGCTGATCTTGGTCTTTGTTGAACAGAGAAATCAATTGATTAAGCAAAGGGCAAGATGATAGTTGATTGGAGTTTAATTAGATTCCGTATTAAGAAAGTCGCTCAGTCGGCAAAGACGCAGCTACAAAGCAACACCATGCTGCAGGTGGCTGGATTCGATTACCTGTTTGGTCTAGGAGTCTTTCATTATGGAAAATTTCTCGACTACTTGGACATAGGGTATGATTGTACTTGCCACACAACCATACTGGTGCGGAAATGGTACTTGGCATCGAAAGTTCCCAATTAATAACTGTGGACGTGCATGAGAACACTAAGTTGAGAGTAAGCTAAAAGCTTATTGTGAATGCAATAACAAAAGATTAAGACAGTCACTATTCCGAAGCATTCGTTTAGTTCATTTAAATGTTATTGGATGGAATCGATTGTACCGCTGTATCGCCTCTTCAGTATGAATCAAAAGACAATAATTCCCCCCAACTCGAAACTTGGTTAAGTTTCATGCATTTCTAAGGCATTTGCCGTTAAATCAAAAAATCAATTTCGGTGATTTTTCATGGGTCAATAAAGTCAAACTTTGTCCGCTTTGGTGGTCCACTTAACGAAGCCGGTTGAGTTCAAATTTAGCATGAGGACTTTTTTCGAGGAGACAAACATTTTGAACACTACATTTTTTTGAAATTCGATGGTTAAATATTTCCCATATATTGGATTGTCCAATGTAGTGCAGGGAACATGACATAGCAACCGTTCTTATTTCTTCGATTTATAATGTTTATTGGACACAATTTACACCGTGTCCGATATATTCTCATACAAAATAAAACTCCAGTTATTTCAAATCGATAAACCAGATTTTATTGATAACTTTACCCATCATATTGAAATATAATGCTGATCAGCACTCTACAGCATATGTTTTGGAATAAATTAGCCTTTAAACTTCTTGACCCGCTCCAGACGTTTTTCGAAACCATCACAGCAGGCACGCACGACTTCTATCGGCATTTCGTTCCAAATTCGTTTGATTACGTTTTTGAATTGGTTTATATTAGACGCCCTGTGGTCTTTTACCTTCGCCAGCATGTATGACCATACGAAATAATCCAAGGGATTCAGATCTGCTGAACTGGGAGGCCATTCTTATCCAAAAAGTCGGTCAAATTTTCTCGTCAAATTTTTGACGCATGTTTCAACTCGTAGTGACGCTTCACATTAAATTCCTTCATAACTTCAACAGCTTCGTTGCAAATCATACACACCGGTTTTTGATTAATCCACGTAAAGAAAAACATTTCAGACCACTTCTCCTGGAAAACACGTCCTTCATCAGCCACTTTCCGTTTTTTGCTAGTGCTGGCTTCCATTTTCACTGAATAATTGCTCGAAACTTCTCAGAACTACGCACGCGACTACAGAACGGAACCAATTGACAACATACACTGAATGGTGAAAGTGAATGAACCTGTGGTTGCGGGAGCGAAAATATGACTGCATTATCTCTTACTTTCAATCCCGCCTTTTTGGTCAATCATCATCTGTGTAACAAGCACGGTAAAAATTGTTCACATAAAACTATGAGAATCACAATTATTGCACAGTAAGAAATGCAACTCAAATCGAACAGCAAATAGCTACATATTCAATAAAGTTCTCATATTTCTCAAATACTATCGCGGGCCGCATTTGCCGCCTCGGTGGGCCGCAGCACTGCTCTAGGCAGCCCCTCTTAAGAACTGCGTCTGATGTTGAGCGTATGACCACAGGAGGGAGCGTATTATAATTCACCACACCGTAAACTAACAGTGAGCTGGAATATGTTGCTGAGTTGTTGGGTGGAATTATCAAATTCTTTAGACGACGACCTTGGAAAGGCACCACCAGGGAGAAGGTTTTGATTAGCTTGCGCGGGAACAAACACAAGCGATGCGCATAGATGCTCTCCACTAGATATCCGATCAGATTTATCTGCAGTTGGCTGACGTGTGCGTAGCGGTTCAAACCGTAAACGAAACGTACACTCCCGTTACATTTTACTCAATATTTGAGTACAATTGTATACTATCTTTTTTTCTCTCACGGAAATGTTACTCAATTTTCGTAAAAAGTTGATCTACTCAAAAATTGAGTTGATCAACTTTTTAACAAAAATTGAACAGCATTTTCGTGAGAGAAACAGAGATAGTATACAATTGTACTCAAAAATTGAGTAAAATAAAACGGGAGTGTACACATGCATTCAGCGCGACTCGTAGCCTATCCATAGCTCTGCCACTAGATCTTTTTTTTTTTTGACGGGATGGAAAATCTGCATACAGACTCCTGAAGAACTCAGGATGTGGGGATGAGGGTGCTAACTCTACGACCCACTAAAAACCCTCCCGCTGCTTTTAGCCTTGTTCCATGATCTCAGTGACCTCGGTCTTATGATGGGCTAGCTCCAGTTTCCTGGAGCTCATCCATCTCTCCACAATGCCAATGGAGTGCGAGGTCGTTAACTCAACCGCTTCGATGGATTCACTACACATCTCTAGGGTGATGTCGTCTGCAAACCCGACGATCTTCACCCTGTTCGGAAATTCAAGCCGTCGTGCATCGTGTTCCGTACCACCGGGCTCAGGATCGTACATTGCGGGATGCTGAACACGTGTCTAGCCTACTTCTGTATTGTACACCAGTACGTGATTCTGGAAATAACTTCCCAGAATCTTGTACAGGTATCCCGGAACAAGAAGGCGTTGAAGCGAGTCGCCGATAGCCACCCAACTGGCGATATTGAACGCATTTCACACCATTGACTTCCCTTCCACCGTTGACTTTCCTTTACGGACGCCAAACTGGTTTTTTGACAGACCACCTATACTCTCCGCAAATTTAGCCAGTCTGTTGAGAATAACCCTCTCGAGCACTTTACCCGCTGTATCGAACAGGCATATAGTTACGCCGATGGGTTCCCTGGTGGCTTCCCTGTCTTCGGTAGCAATACTAGAGTCTGAATCTTCCAGGTGTCCCTCGTCCAAACATCTTTGCATCGCCGCAGTGGCGTCTCGTGAGAAAATTAACCGGTTGTGCATTTTCTTTCGAACCCGGACGTCAATTTTGACAACAATATCTTGCTCCATAGTTCCTTCTTTGCCGAGTCTCTTGTGATATGCCACAAAAAGTACCTTGTCAATGTCCCGAAACAACAGAATAAAATTGAAAGTAGCCATTGAGTAAAACTACTCTGTGCAGACCACAAAGTGCACAAAACAGACACTAACTCATCGGCAATCAAGTTATAGTAAAAAATCATCTACAAACGATCCACGTGTGGTATATACATGATCTGGTGCACCATTTGAAATGCCCAGTCTGCGCGTATTAACGGAGTATTAAATCGATGAATTTAATAATACATGAAATATACAATTCTAGACTGTGCAGTGCACGAAGTGCACATATAGACGAGACGCCACTGCATCGCCGCCCCGAACATTCCGGACACCAATGAAATAGCCACCTTGATGACCAGGTTCGATATAACGTCAGGTCCTGGCGCTTTGTTTACCTTCAGCAATTTGCCTATCGCGATGAGTTTCTCGTTTGTAATGGTCGCTTCGTCCCTTTCGTCCGCGGTGCCATTATCGTTGGGCAATTCTGCCGTTATGGGAGGCCAGGGTTTCTGGTCATGGCTCGGAAAGAGTCCCCTAGTAGTAGCTCTGGTGATTGCCCGGTTGGTGCTATTGTGCCCTTGGGATCGCGTTAGCTTTCGAACACAGACGCTCGCTGGCCTTTATCTCTTTCTAAAGTGCAGCCTTAGCGGTGGCTAGCAACACACGGCGCTCCGTGCTTTCAGGGTCCGACCACGCTCTTTGCGTCCTCCTTCTAGCTCGGTGGCAGGTTCTCCGGAGGTCAGCGATCGTCTCTGTCCACTAATACACCGTCGACCTTCCATTCTTAAGTTTAACCTTTCAAGGGCATGGTTGCATTGCACACTCGTGTTAGTAGTGCTACGAGTTGATCACCGCAGGGATCTTGGGTAGCTCTCAGTCTCTGTTCCCGCTCTAGCACCTCTTTAAATACTTCTTTATCGAAGTACCATGTCCTTCATCTGCGGACGAACGGAGTGGGGGCCCCTCCCTCTGCGCGCTGCCTAGAGCTGTGGGTGATGCTATAGCGAACCGTCAGGCGGTCGCTATAGGTGTAGCCCTCCTCCTCTCTCAAGTTGTTCAACAGCCCGGGGCTGCAGAACGTCACGTCGATAATCGACTCTCCTCCGTTTCTACTTTTAGTACCTACATTGGCCTGGTCTACCATGAGCCTGGCCAGGGCCTCAAACAATATCTTAAGCACCTAAAGCACGCCTTTGGCGGCTGGTGCAGACTCAGTGTGCAAACAGATCACCCCACTTTAAGTTTTTCCGCTTTTAGGATAGAGTCTGCGGCTGTAACCGGTAGACGAATTGTTGCCACTTGTGTCCCAAGTAGACCCTTTCGCTGCAGTAAGGCTCTTGCGGTAACCTCGACCCCTCACTGGGCCTTGATGGCCGTGGAGATTTCGCCAGCCTCCGTGATCTCGACCAAGTTTTTACATTGGAAAGTCACAAACGTGGCTAGGGCACGTACTTCCACTCCCGCTCCTAGGGCCTGTTTTATACGCTGAGCCCTTCAGCGTCGTGTCCTTCTTAAGCTCTAGGATCATTTTGCCGGTGCGAATATGGCGGGTATTCCGCACGTCGACGCCCATATCCGCGAGCTTAGCGTCGCCGCGCATCGCCTTGAGGACCTCGAAGTACTTAGACTCTTCGGTTTTCACAATGATGGCCTCACCACGGTTACACTTACGAGACAGAATTCGATACGCTTTTTCTTTCTGAGGTCTATCTTCCTTTTTCCGGACCTTGGTCCAAAGGTTTTCCCTGCCTCTGGAAGGGACACCGCTCGTCTCTTTGTTGTTGGCCCGTTCATTGCTGGGACCGACCTTATCGCTTGGGTGATGTTGGCGCTATGGCGCTTCTGCCGCTTTTTCCGCCTTTTGAAGCCTTGGCCACCGTTTCCTTTTTTGCCATTCTTGGTGCAGGGGCCACTCACTTCACGCCGTGCAAGACGTGTGGTTGGACCCGTCAGTCCCGCTCGCATATGTCTCTGGACCCATGGGGCCGTCAGAAACCAGCTGCTTCTTTGAGCAACCGGGTGGTTTCGCTGACACCACTTCATGATTCTCTCGAGGCCCTTGTTCACCGTCATGATAAGTTCACGATTACAGGGACCAAGACCATGTATTTACAGCTGAACGTCATCTGTATACAATTGCAACGAGTAGTACTTAGTCAAGGACATGACTGTAGCTGGACTTCCGGTTTGCGGAGAGATCCTGATGATAAGCGTTGGTCAATTCGCGAAGCGTTTGGGAAAGCGGGGTGTGTTTCCACGTGGAATGTCTTTAAAGGGATGGATCATGAAGTTTTTGATGAGGCATCCTGATGTTTCCAAGCGAACCGCCAACCCAATTTCAGAAAAGAGGATCATCTCGGAAAATGAAGTGCGATATAGGTTCGCTGAGGTAGAGGCATTCTTAGGATCGCAAGATCAATTGTAGGTGCTGAGCATTCCATAATTATTCCTGCAAAGTTGTCGAATAATGTTTTTTTTTTAATTCAAGGTAATTCCAACCGAGAATCTTACACCGTCAAGATGGCTGGCTTGGCCGATGGCACATTGGTCCCACCGCTCATACTCTTTCCATACAAGGAACGTCTACCTCGAGAGGTCGTAAGTAGTGTACCAAAGGAGTGGGGTGTTGGTCGCACAGAAAAAGACTGGATGACTTTCACTTTTTTTAAACACTATTTCTTAAAAAAACTTTTTTTGAGCGTATTAGTAGAACGATTGTGATTGGGAAACTAGGAGAATTTAAAATTTAACACTTCATTTGATCACTTTAAAAAAATAAAAATTAAACCTTGAAACACTTTTTTAAATTTTCGCTAGTAATCGCGAGCAAATTCCATTTAATTCCACTATGAGCTTATCTTTTGACAGATAGGCCTATTTCGTCTGCTACTTACAGACTTCTTCAGTGTCGAGTGCTCGAGACTGGATGAATACAGGATGGTTCTATGAATATCCCCATTAGCACACTTGTTGCCATTTGGTTGAGATAACATAAATATGACATGGTAATTGATAATCTTGTTACTACAACTTATTATGATCGTAGTGTGCTACTTGGGATATATCAAACGTGTTTTACCCTTGGCTTTTGAGAAAGAGTATCGCTCTTCCAGTCATTGTGTTCGCCGACGGAATGAGGAAAAAATACCACAATAAGCATAACATTAACTGTCCAAATATTATGAAGTACTGCTTGATTAAGAAAATATGAATTGCTGTTATTTTGCAGTCACCTCAGTATTATAGGTCACCAATCATATAGACTAGTTGTTTTTATGGTTTTAAGCACTTCATCAAACAAAAAACTATATGTAAATTTTTAGAATCTATATAAAGTATGTACGATACTTTAAACTTATTTTATGTATCTTTGAATCACACGATGGAATATAAAATGGATGAGCCTTAATACTGGGTAACCTAGAACAGCTGCGCTGATTTAATACAGATGAAAAAATGAATTTGTTCTACGATGTGTGGTTGTGTTGCACTTCTTGGTGGAATTTTTCGTGTTGTGTTTCATTAATTGTGCTTTAAACAAAATTTTACCAGGTGATTACGAGTTATGGAACGATTGCTAAGCATTCTAGCATACGGAAATCGTAATCAAAGAGGTGTCCAAAATTTGAATTTCTGTTGATTACGTGTCCGAAGTTTAAACTCCAATGGTTCATGGAAAATATTCGCTTTTGCAAATAAATTTTTCATTTTTTTTCAAAATGTCATTGTAAAACAGTGCTCATAAAGCAATAAATCAGAAGAACACGTCCCAATTGTGTGGTTACCGCAAATTATAATCATTTTTCTGCTCTATATGTCTTAAGCGTCTGAAATATGAATCGGAACGGTATATGAGCTGTCTTAAAAACCCGGTATTGTTAACTTAAAAAACCTAACGAGTATTGCAGATTCTGGATCCGTCCAGATCAAAACCACATGTTCAATATATTTGAAAATGTCGATTCCAAACGACTTTTGCAATTTCTCAAACAGTATTCAAATAATATTCGCTATAAAGTCTGTAAAATAACAACCGAGACATATTATAAGATAAAACTGAGTTAAAAGCAGGTTTAAAGTTCTTCCAAGGAAATTCAACCCAAGAAGATGAGACTGAAATTGTTTGCATTTTAGGTGTACCATTCCAGTTACCCATCATCATGGTTATACATACCATTCTCCTCGTACCGCATACCAGCGCTGTCAATGCAAAAAGAGCATGAAACGGTATCCAAACAGACAAACACCCATCGGATTTTACGATTTGTCTGTACACACATATCCTCAACCTTCTCGAAAATAGAATCCCGCTTCTCGGCAATCAACGATGAACAACCGGCAGCCAGCATGAGGGGAAAATCATTGAGGATTACAATCACTTTTCACTTTCAATTTCTATTTTTTGTGCTTTTACGACTGATGTTTTGATTGGGGTGAAAAGTGGTTGATAGCTTTGATCATCAGGAAATTCCTAGGATGATTTGGCAGCAGGAGGTTAAACGTGCGGATAAAGGTTTTCATTTCTAGAGCAAAAAGTAGGATTGTAACATGTTGGATGGACTTTTCGGAGTTCTACTAAATAGTGGTCTACATAACATCGGCATCATGTATCGTTTAACGAGACATGCTTTGACAGATTCTGCGCTGCCTGGACAAAACTTGCCATTTGACACCCTTTGGCAGTAGGATACAGCTACCCGATTAGGAACGAATAATTTGATAACTGGCCTTGAAATTTATGAGCTCAGATTAAGAGGTAAAATACCTGAGGATAATACCATAAAATTATTTCCACAGTGTCTTTCGAATACCAAATAGATGTAAGACAATACCAAAATAGTACATCGCAGGTATTTCCAGGTATCCGAAATAACAAGGTTTGTAGATATTTTGCTTGCAATTCTTAGGTATTTTGTTTAGGTATTTTACCTCTTAATCTGAGCTCTTTAACACCAAGTCAAGTTATCAAGATCAAAATAAGGCGAATCCTAGAGGGTTTGAGCTGTTTAGTGGAATACCTGTAACTAGAAATAGAAGAATAGTATCTTCCATTAATTCAATTGCTTTGCTATCTTCAACAGATCCGTATTTCGTCTCAATGTGAGACACTGAAGAAGTCTGCACATTAGACGAAATACGCGTATCTGTCGAAGATAGCAAGGTAGTTGGAATTAAATGGAAGATACTAATTTTTCTTCTAATTTCTAGTTAAAATAAGGCGTTTATATGTTATTATCTACAGAATCCATTATCCCCGGATTCTATATAAACAACATGATGGAACCTGGAAACAATACCAATAGTGTTTTAGCAAACTTATACTACAGCAAGCATTACCAATTTTCCGCAAAAATACGTATTATACTCATACTTAGTACGGTTTAGAGGGTTTCCAGCCGAAATGACCTGGAAATCCGGAAAATTATTTTCGATATTTTTTATTTGAATGAAACTTTGCATACGCGTTTGGCGTAAATGAAATGAAACTTTGTGAGGCTGAGCATTCTCCGCGTTAACATAGATTTTTGTGACTCAATGGTCAGTTTTAAAAAGGGCATAAGCATTTTGAATAGCCCTTCACTTAAAAATTTGTAGCTCGAAAATCTTTGGTTGTACAAAAAAACTGTCTAAGAACAAGTTGTGATCCTATCTGTGAAGGTTGTGATAAAAATATACACTGAAAAAAAATTCAAAATTAACATGAAAATTTTAATATTTCAAAAAAATATTTTGTGATTTTGTTTATTTGTTGACTGTAAAAACTTTAAGTAATTATTTGTTATTAGTTAAAGGAATAATAACCAAGCCACGCTTCATCCCTTTGTTATTTACTATGTCGAATCAGGAGCACTTAAGAATCTTAGCTGTATAGTTATATCGGAAGTACTTGAAGATGACACAATAGCGGTTCAGGTATTTATTTCAAAACTAATGAGCTTTTTGAAAAACAAACTAACGCAGTTGGAGAAAGCGATATTTATATCTGATGGAGCTGCATCCAAGAATAAAAAAAGGAATAATTTTGCAAGCCAAAGTAAATTCAAATCAAAATATAGCATAGATGCTAAATGGCATTTTTTCGCTATTTCCAATGGCAAGGGGCCATGCGATGCAATTGGTGGCACATTAAAACGAAAGGTAAGAAACGCAAGTACAGCTAAAGGACATGAGCGCCCAATAACTAATGCAAAAGAATTATATGACTGGGCCAATCAGAAAAATAATGATTGCTCAACGAAAATGTCATTTCGTTATGTATCATATGAAGGCTATGAACAGGGAGTTACGGAATGGAGCAATATCTTTCAGCAAACCAGAATGATTACTGGTTATTCGAATGTGGTAAAATTAAATCGCAAATATCTTGAAAGAAATACACTAAAAGTTGATGTTGTAGAAACTTTTTTCCCTGACATTCCTCCATCCTGGAATCTTCGCTTCTACTTGCGTAGTAACTTCAAGTTGTCACTGTCAAAAAATAAACAAAATCAAGAAATAGTTTGATTTTACAATTTAATCTATGTCATTGCTTCATCATAACTCACAATACCAATTCATTTGACACTTTTGTTTTATTGATTTTACTTCAAAGATGATTTAAACTACTTATTGTTTTTTATTGCCAATTTGTCTTTAACTCCCTTCCAATAAATCTTTCCTTTCCTTATTTGGTAGCAATAACTATTACCTGAGCCACACTTAAAGCGGATTGCTGTTATAAAATTTGCATGACCATAGCAACAGTAAATTAAAATGTATAAATGTTAGTTTTCTAAAATTTCAATAGAATTAACAAACTTTCTAAGAATACCTCAAATCAAGATTTTATTGAAATGCTGCTATTTCTGAAAACGAACGAAAACGTGCTCAAGTGCAAACCATAGAACCCTACACTTCAACACTTTTCAATATTTCAGGATCAACCGAATGGGAATCATATATAATAGATACGGGTGGTTGCAGTATTTTTCATTTACATAGATATATACACTATCATATAAATATTTCCTTGGAATGGGACCATCAGGGCACCCAATTGAAGCCCTCGCGATGGGTAGTGTGGGAATGTGTGTGTTTTTCTTGTAAAATCATGGTGATGATGATGATGATGATGATGGTCCGCCATTTACCCCTACAAAGGTTTTAGCTAGACGATTTATCTATTAGATAATTTATTTAAAACCAATATAACCAGTTATGCAAAACAAAAAACGAAGTGATTTCATCTACAGATATAAACTTCTTCCAAAACTGTTCGTTTGATTTACAGCGATATAATTTTTAAAAGCTATTGATATCAACCACAAATGTTCGCAAGTAATCCCAGCGATCAGAAAATCCTATACAATTCAAATCACAGAATCCCGTATAAGGACATTATCAAAAGACAAGCTAATATTCGACCCTGTCCGCTGCAGAGTTAATGAGGTTCCAACACTAACGGAAGTTTTGGGCTGACCAAGGATATCACCAATCAGGAAAATCGAGAAAATTTCCAAACCGAAAAAATCCTGGACCAGCCCTAGTCAATTTTTCAAAGGCTTTCAAAGCATCCAAGGCCAATATTTTTTGTCAATTCAAAAAAAAGTATTTTATACCGGTATTCCGCGCGCGAGGCTCAAACTTTGGAAGACTACACAACAAATAAAAACTACTTTAAAATACAATAACAAAATAAAAACTTTAAATCCATCATCATCGAGACGAAAACTATGACAAATATAAAACATTTAACAATAAACCATACAAACATATCCGTTGTAATAACATCGTCAAGATACAGAATTAGTCAAGAGTAATAAGTTAACGGAGTAGCTGTTCAAAAGGCAGCTTTGATGTGTGAAATACATTGTCTCTTAAAGTCTGTTAGTGTAGCTGCACGTTTGATGTGTATAGGCATTGAATTGAAAACATTTATACCCTTAAAAAACAACGAATTATGTGAAGCTCTGTACAAAAAATATGGTGTTCTAACATCATTCGCGTTTCTAGTGTTATATCTATGAATGTCACTTCCTCTTTCAATTAGATTACACAAATACCGAGGCAGCAAACCATTTATTACTTTAAAAATGAACACCATTGTCAAATATTCAACTCTCTGCTTCACCGATAGCCACTGTAGGGTATCTAACAAAAAAGAGGAGGAAGTGAATCTGTTACATCTCAAAATCAAACGCATTATCTTAACGCTGTAATCTCGATATTTGTGTTTGATTAGCTAAAAACAAAATGGAAGGGCAAAATTCAATGTGCGGAGAGATGATAGATTTGTAAAATTGTATTTTACTAGCAATAGTTAAACCGTTTTTCAATCGGCAGAGAATAACATACTTCTTGGCTTTTTTCTTAATGACATCGTCAATTTGAGAGTCAAATTTCAATCTATCATCAACAATCACGCCAAGATATTTAATCTCACGAACGCGATCAATTGTCTTATCATCAATTTTTACAGAGACGTCTTTAATTACTCGATTCCGTGAAATGACCATGAATTTAGTTTTACTTATATTCAATTTCAAATGTTTGTACTTTAACCATCTACTAAGAGAACGTTAATCTGTATTCAAATGTGAAACGGCCTCCTTATGGCTTTTAGCTGCAATGAACAACACGGTATCATCAGCAAAAAGATTAATATCACAAAATCGCAAGACTCGTCGCATGTCATTAATATATAGAATGAATATAATGGACCCTAATACACTCCCTTATGGTACGCCAAGGCTGTTCTCCACAGGGCTCCAAAAAGAATCATTAGAAGCCGTCCGTTGAGTTCTGTCAGACAAATAGCTTTCGAACCATCTATATGCAGAACCCGAAAATCCAAATCGCTTGATTGTTTCTAACAACAAGGGCCGAAAAATCGTTTCAAATGCGCGTTTCAGATCCAAAAAACAGCAACAATCGTATCTTTACGCTCTACATTTTCTTTCCATTTTGCTAACACTAAATTTAACGCTGTTTCGCAAGAATGACCTTCGCGATATCCCGATTGTTCAAGCGCAATCAAATTATTACTATTCAAATACGTTAACAGCTGGCCTTTTACAACAAGTTCCAAATTTTTTTTCTAAAGTGTGCAACATGTTAATAGGACGAAACTCTTCGGCTTTAATCGTTACAGCGACTTTTTGAATGGGACTAACTAAAGATTCCTTCCAAACTTGTGGCACGTGACCAGCGATTCATTAATAAGGTCCAGCAGATTGTTTCCAATGGCATCAAAGTAATCTTGTACTACTCTTGCATTTACGTTATCTCAAAGAAAAACAAATAGATTTTAGATCGTCTAACGTCATTGTTATTGTTGTTATTTTATCTATGCAATCAGTTATCTTACAACGTGTGGCTGTTTTCTTTACATCTAGGCTGCATTATTCGGTTTATTGATTCCATATGGCCTAATTTAGATCATTCGAAGATCATGGGTTTAATCTGTTCAGATTAATCAGTGAAATTATGAGGTCTAAAAAGTTGAGATAATCCAACATTCCACAGAAGTGAGTAACAGTAAATTGATTATTAATATTTGAATTACTTCTAATGGAATCAATCATCTTGCTGGCAGCATAGTTTTGTTGGTTATCCTTGAATTATTGTCATATTTGGTACATAAGCCGAATGAAGGGACTAGGCTAACATTACATCCCCTTGCCCTATAGCATTTCATTATGAAACAATCTAGGGTAGGGAACGGCTTAAACACCCCGGGACCCTATTCCAAGCACGGGGTAAACGTTAACTTACAAAGCTCATTTTCTGCAGTATGGTGCTTCACTATATGGACCATCATACTGCAAAAAAATGAGCGTTGTAGGTTAAATTTTACCCAGTGCTTGAAATAGGGTCCCGGAGTGCTTAAGCCGTTCCCTACCCTATGTACTCGAGTAAAGCCGAGTAACATCATAAAGATAGCAATTCGAAAACTTATTTTGGTATCATCATCAAATTTAAATCATAATTTGCTTTCACTTCACAATATGATGACAAATTTAGTTTCCATCTTGCTGTAATCTTGAGTTCCCTTTTTTTAGAAATGTAGTTTTGTTTTCATTTCATTGACAGATCATCAAGTAGAATACTCATTTTTCTTTCAGGGGGAAACAATGTACAGCAAAATGACTTTTCAATTTGCTCTCTCTGATAGCAGGATCAGTTATTCATTTGATATTACAGGAATAAATGTTTGCTATCAATTTGGATCTTGTTACTGTTCAAACGGCCAAAACGACAGCAACCCGAGTAATCATTATCGGCAACATCACAACATCATATTTAGTCGTCTGTTTGATCTCAGACTCTACTCGGGTAGAAAATTAAACTTCATGTTTAAAAAGAGATAGCTGACTTCTAATGGCAGCATAATTAATCATCAATTAAAAGAGAGATTTGAGCAATAAAAATGAAAATGCATTAAATTATTAGGCCTGTGCCAACAAATAAGTGTGATCAGCATTAAAAAATTAGAATGAGCAATAAAGATGAGAAAGATCTTCGATAATCTATTGCGACCGGTAATCTGTCAAATAAAGCAACAGCTATTGATATGCGCAATTAACATGGCAGTATTTCCGCCAAATTACGTAATTTGAGCACTAAACTATTCGCATATGTCTTTTAATTTCGTTAGATTTTCCATAAAAACAGTAAAATGAGCAATGGATATTTATTTATCCATTGCTCATTTTACTGTTTTTATTGGAAAATCCAACAAAATTAAAAGACATATGCGAATAGTTTAGTGCTCAAATTACATAATTTGGCGGAAATACTGCCATATTTAATTGCACATATACTAATAGCTGTTGCTTTATTTGATAGATTTACCGGTCACAATTAGATTATCCGAAGATCTTTTCTCATCTTTTATTGCTCATTCCTAATTTTTTAATGCTGATCACACATTATTTGTTGGCACAGGCCTTAATAATTTAGTGGCACTTTTTTCATTTTTTGGTGCTTTTTCTGAATTACTAAGTGCAGGTAAATATTTTAGTCGACTTCTAATGCATGCTGTTTCAACTCAGGTTTGAGTCATTTTTAACTGACTTTAGTCAAAAGTGGAGTCACTCAAATTTGAGTAAATATTACTGGCATTGACAAGTTGACGTATCAAAAACATCGACTCAAATCAGATGGATGTTTTTGATTTGTTGACCTGTCAATGCCAGTAACATGTACTCAAATTTGAGTGACTCCACTTTTGACGAAAGTGAGTCAAAATCGACTCAAAACTGAGATGAAACGGCTGGCCGTGCAGCGATAAATCAATTCTCCATCACTTCCTCATCTCGTAAATATCTCTCCCAGATTACTGTCTTACGCAATTTAAACTTACCACAAACCCACAACTAAATTTGAAAATTTTTAACATTTTCCAATCAATTCATCGCTAGAGTATCGTTTTCCATTTTTATTTATTACATTAGTGAGTGGGTAGTCTTGTCTGGCCTTGTTAACAAAGTATTCCACTGATCCCAAGGAGTGCCGTGCCTGAGCCGAAACAACACCTCTGGAATAAAATAAAACTTTACAAGTGGATTATTCAATTTGTAATTGAGCTTATACACTTTCCGTCTAATATAACAAGAAAAATGAAGGACCAACTTGTGTTGTCGCAGCGTGAGCAAAAACGACGTTGTCCTTCCGTGAGCGCTTTCGGGTATTTTGTGTCATGTTTAGTTTTGCGATAGTCAACTTTACGAAGCTTGCAGGCAACCTTCGCTATTTTGTTTTATTTTGTTTTCTGCAGCTAAAGTTGCCCTCGTAAGAAACGGGCTAGGAAGTTTGACTATCCTTACGGAAAAGTTTTTGGAAATTTTGATTCCTTTTTTTTGTTATTAATGACACTTGACACTGGAAGGCTGCATTGATGTCACTCTACAAATTGCTAAAATAGCACTATTCTGATAAGTTCCTGCTGGAAGAAAACTTACTTCGAAGAATCAATTCAATATTGCGAAAATCGATTATATCATCTGAAAGGAAAACAGCAGCACTTTTACTGCTTGTTTGATATCAAATCATATCAACTTAACGGTATTCTAATCTTATAATAACACTAACATACATTATCCAAAGCATCCGTTACATCTTTGGTAACTTCGATGGGTTGTGATTGAACGTGTTTTGTAGGTGTACAGTGTTTCCGATGTTATAAATGAGAAAAAAATCAATAACTTTTCTTTCCAATTCATTCATTTCTAATTTATTTGCATCAGCAGAATCTGTCCATGGCAAAATTCGTATTTAAAGTGCACGAGAGCTACAGATTGGAGTTGCCTTCAATTTTTGATATCAAGCTTCACTAATGCTGTTTTAATGTTTTGATGAATTTTGTTTTACCATTTTACCAAACAGGAACTCATAACAGTCACATGAAATATAAGATTTTTTTTCCAGTTTGAAACTCAGGATTGCAACAGCTAAATAGTTTCTATCAACTATCTATCGTCTTACCTCAATGTTCATACTTCAATGAAGTACATGAATCTCGCCACGATTGTTGCAGAATATTTACCCCATTGGTATACTCGAACAACTAACTTAAAACTCAAAGTATGCTGCATGGCGGAATTCCCATCAAAGAAACTCTCCCCTCGAATGGGCGTACATGGATACGTCAAGTACAAGTGATTTATAAAGCTAAAAATTATTCAAATTTATTCCTCCAACCCAACTGAATGGTTTCCGCCAGCCAGACAAACCAACATCGGATAGCGATCCTTCTTCTGTCCAGTCTCCCTTCGTCTGGCATTCATGTTTTTCGGAGGGTGGCACTTCTTGACTCGTTCAAAGTGCTGTTGATCCATTTCTGGTGTTTACATTTGTATACCCAATTTGAACTCCTGCGAGCATGCCACCGCCAGACACGGAACCAGCACCCTCCTTCGTGCCACAGATCGGTTCCTCATGACACACAGAAAAGAGGAAGAGTTCAGAGTCAATGATTCCGGAACAACCGAATGGATGTCGTTCAGAGATTAGGTACTTCCGAGACGTGTTTACCGAGTGTGATCCGAGATGAGGAGATATGACGCACATCACTTCTAATACTGCCGCGAGATTCAGTCTTGTTTAGAGCACAGGCAAGGAAAAACTTTTTCACGAAGGGGACGGGTTTGAAGATTACTGGAACAGGCGATGTTATATACAATATTTTATGCACGTTTTTATAATGATAAAACTGTAGCCCAAAAACAAAATTAATTGTTTCAGACGACCCTTCCATTTCGAATCAATTGAGGCAGGAATTGATTGTTGATCTTAAAAACTTCTCTAGGCCACAAGAAATCTTTTGTATTTAGAAGCCATTGTAGCGCACATAAGAGTTGCTCATCCTTAGAGTGAAATACTTTTCTAGTTGTACTTATTTTTGTACTATAGGCAAAGACAAACAGATGTAAAACTTAAAAGTTAATCATCGAATACTAATTTAACGGTTAATTTAAATGTTAACGGTTAATTTAAATGTTTATTGCTAACGGCCTGCAATGCGTTTTGCATTATGTTTGACATTCACACACTACCGGCGTCGGTTCTGTTTATTATTGGTGGTGTGGTGTGTTGGTTAGCGTGACTGCTATTTGACACCCCAGTGGATCTTGGTTCAATCTCAGTCGATGTCGGTGGGATTTTTCTGAGGCGAAAAACTTCATCCTTCGGGAGGGAAGTATAGACGTTGGTCCCGGCTCATGTCTTACTGACGTTCCTGGGTTGTGACGACGTGAGGAAAGAGGCCGACAGAAAAAAATTGAATAAAAAAATTTGCTCAACAGATGGCAATCGTGTTTTCGCAACGCTGTTATAAATTGTAAAATGTTTATGGGGTACATATGTATGTCTCTGGTACGCGTATTTTACTGCCAGTCATCCCATATTAGCCACATTTAGATAGAGAATAACAGCAACATTTTACGAATACGTTAAAATTTATCTCTTTTTTCAAATTTAACAGAATTATGGGGGTTATCTCCAATAATTCTGTTAAATTGGAAATAAGAGATAAGTTAATGCATTCCCTTTATGTGCAATAGATAACGTAGACAATTCAATGTTTCTTTTAATCTGTGCATACACGCCAAATTTCGGTGCGATACTACCTTTAGTTTTGTTTTGACAGCTGATTGTCATTGACGTGTTTGGCATCATGTTGAATATGGATAGAAACGATTTTCGTTCCCTCATAAAACGGCGAAGGAAACAAAAGAAAAGTTGGATAAGTATTATGGGGCAAATGCTCCGTCATATTACACAGTTGAGGGGACCCTCCCCTGGATTTGGGCAAAAATAAGGCAAAGTTTGTATTTTTTTGTGGGAGAATGAAAAGCCGTACGAACTTCCTTCTAATTAAATTCAATTAGGGCAAGGGGATGTAATGTTAGCCTAGCTCCTCCATTCGGCCTATGTACGAAATGTGTCATTAATTTAGCAATAATCAACTAAATCATGTTGCTATTAGGATGACCGATGTAATCTGAAGCAATTGAGACAATATTAATCAACTTATAGTTGTTCACTTCCGCGTAATTTTCGATTTCTTTAACTTTTTGGGCATCATGATTTCACTGGTTAAGCTGAACAGAGTTAATATACGATCTTAAAGTTATCCAAATTTGGCTTAATTGAATCGATAAAGCAAGTAATGCAGTCTGGATATGCAGAAAATAGTTACACGTTACAAACTAACTGTTCACATTTCTAAAATATCAATGATTTTACAAGAAAATCGTAGACCCAATGTGGGGGACATATTTTCTTGTATGTTCCCAGACATGGCCTGTTGTATCAATAAAGTAGTAAAAACGTTGTTATTGGTAAAATTTGAAGTGAAAATGCATTTGTTTGCGTTTGCTTATATTCAAGTGGCTCATTTCAACACAAACCGAAGGAACTAAGTCGTTGTATAGTGAATTGTAATGCTTTCATTATTAAATTGATAGTAAATCATTTATGAACATCACTTGTGTTTCAAAGCAGTTTTACAAGTTTGTTTTGTGAAATTTTGAGTTAAGTAAAGCGAATACAGCTGTCAATGCCTTAATTCATAGAATAAGAAGAAACACACCGTACAAAGACTGCATTTATCAATAAATCCATCGAATGGGACGAAGTTGCATCCATGAATAGACCCAATTTGGTGCCTGTAGACCGACATTAAATCCATATCCCTTGAAAGTTTCTGACTTTATAAAAAGAGTTGTAAAACTTTTCGTGATATATACTACTAAATGTTTTATCAAACTTATCTTAGCAAGTGTAGAACTAGTTGAATCTCACTTTCAGCTTGAAAACTTTAAGAGTTATAAACAAAAATGTAATCGATGGTTGCATAATAGGCTGAGTCAAGGGACACATACCCTATTATTCAAAATTTCAAAGAGATAAATTGTTTTTGAAAATTCAAAATGGCGACTACAAAATGGTGATTTCCGTAAGCCTCTGCGCGCAAAACATGGGGCGACAACTTCAAGCCTGCAGTTTCTTGTAGTGGACAGAAATCAAATCTAATTATCATTTCTGAAAGATAATGAAAATGTCTACGGCTTGAACTAAACAGACAATTTAAACTTAAACTTGAAAAGTTTGATTTTTCGCACTTTTTTTTCATTTCAACCGTGTTCAAAAATTATAAATAATTAATTATTAATGCCAATTTTTAGTTCAAGCCGTACAAAAACATAACCTTTCAAATAGTTATTTGATGGATGGAATCGGATTAATAAATCAAGCTCGGGGCTTGAAGTTAGATTGAAAAACATGGTTCCGAGAAATCGCCATTTCGTAGCCGCCATTTTGAATTTTCACAATTTTTTTATCTCTTTGAAATTTTGAATAATAATCGAATTTAATCGTCAAACCCGGAAGTTCGTACGCCTTTTCATTCTCCCACAAAAAAAAATACAAACTTTGCCTTATTTTTGCCCAAATCCAGGGGAGGGTCCCCTTGATTACACTCGCTTCATGTACTCGTGACAAAATAAGCGCAAAAATTGACGTTGCTCGTTAGATATGCAACCTACGAAACTAGGTGGTGAACGCATCTGAAATAATGTGGCAGCCTTTCCGGCACGCATGCCCATTGTCTTCGTTTGCTGCTTCTGACAAGCAAATGGCCGTTTTCTACATGCACTTACAAATAATCATCGATTCACTCGCGACAAAGCGGACAAATACTCAAACTTAATCATTTATGTCCGGATGTCACAATCCTACCACGAATAAATAAAACTAAGCTGATGTAACTCTTCTTCCGGTTGCGGGGGCGAAGCACAAAAAACCAAAACATGTGGAAATACTACCGACACTCAAAGATTTCGGCAGGGAATCGATTGTATTCACTACGTCTTTCCCAAAGAACGCCTATATTTAATTATTTCACTGTTAGTTAGAGTTAAATTAAGAATTATTGTTTGATTTTTGTTCGCGAAAACGACGCAGGAAAAACAAAACACGTCAGTTTAGAAGCACGGCCTTCTGCGATCAGGGCTGGCTAATTATTCGGCTATGGCCAGAAATGCTACAGCTGAGCATTTCAGAACGAAGAAGGCATAGAAATTTCCCAAAAAAATACCTTGTGTGGCAAACAATTTGCACGTGTGGTAAAAAGAGTAAATCTTTCGTCACTACAGGCACAATCAACAAGGAGATCTATCAGAAAGATTGTCTGCAGAAGCGATTGCTACCCTTCATCAAAAGTCACGAAGAAAAACCTTGGTTCTGGCCCGATTTGGCATCATGCCACTATGCTAAAACTTTGATGGAGTGGTACGAATTCAAGTGAACATTGTACCAAAAACCTCAAACCCGCCAAATTGCCAGAGCTAGGACCAATCGAGTGATATTGGGCTCTGATGAAGTGAAAGCTTTCTGGAAAGAAGCAAGGAATCAAAGACATCAGACACTTCCAGCAAATGTGGACAAAGACGGCTTCTACGATTTCTGAAGAGCATGTACATACCCTTATGGACGGAGTTAAGCGCAAAATTAACAAATTTTATGCAAATACCGAATAACTATGTTTTGTCTTTACGAATTGTTTAAACACATCCCATGAATCTGAAATAAACAACTAAGGAGTGTATCGAATATAAGCTATCCACATGCATTTGCGTTGTACGCATGTATTTGTGATGTTTTTTATGCTCTGAACACTGCATGCTGTACGTTTGACTGTCAGCTTTCTTTTGTTTACTTGTTTGTGCGGTTCAAATTCTGCGTTTTCAAAATGTCGTGTATTGAAAAGGAAGTGAAAATTAAGGTTCTGGACACATGGCTAAGTGAGAAGGGTATTACTATGCGAAAATTGGTGAAGCGGTTTGGAATTCATCATGCGAGTGTTAAAACCATCATTAATAAGTTTGGGGAACACTATTCTTTGGATGAGCTACCAGGAAGAGGCAGATAACCCGGTTCTTCCAACCCGAAACTGGAGCAGAAAGTGGTATCTCTAATCATGAAGAACAAATCAATGTCAATCCGTGAATTGGCCAAAAAAGCAGGAACGAGTGTCGGAATGATCCAGCGTATCAAGAGGCGAAACCACCTGAAGACCTACAGAAGCAGAAAATCTCGAAACAAAGTGCAGAACAGAAGAAGCGAGCAGCAACAAGGGCTGGAAATTGTATTCGCGTCTTTTGCAGCGTCCGGATGCATGCGTTTTGATGGACGATGAGACCTATGTAAAGGAGGACTCAAAAACCCTTCCAGGTTCACAATACTTTACTGCCGTCGTTGGGGAGGATGTGAGCGATGCGGACAGGTCGATTCAAAAGGAGAAATTCGGTCGAAAGGTACTGGTATGGCAAGCAATATGTTCCTGTGGTTTGAAGTCAACCATTTTTTACACTACCGGAACTATAAATGCGGAAATCTATCGATCTGAGCGTCTCCAGAAGAGATTGTTGCCTTTATATAAGAAGCATAGTACACCACCACTGTTTTGGCCGGATTTAGCGTCGGCTCACTATGCCAAAACTACTCTCAATTGGCTTGCGGAAAAGGGTATAGATTTCGTTGAGAAAAATATCAATCCACCAAATTGCCCTCAGCTTCAACCCATCGAACGTTACTGGGCAATCGTGAAGAGGGTCTTCAAGAAGACTGGTAAGGCAGCTGGGAACATTCAGGAGTTCAAAAAAATTTGGGCTCAAGCGTCCAAAAAATGCGATGCAACACTTGTCCGGAACTTCATGAAGAGTATTCGATCCAAAGTTCGAAAATTCGTGAAGGAATAACTTAAATTTCATCCGGTCTTCATTATGTTCAAGTTTAACCTCGTACAATAAAGGATCAATTTTTTGTATGAATAAAATATCGGTTTTCAACATAATTTGAAAGAAAGTTTGTGGATAGCTTATTTTTGATACACTCCTTACGACATAAATATAATGCGAAATTTTTGTTTTATTCATGTTTTCAGGTGTCCGGATTATTGCGGATACAGACCATATTCAGCAAAAGTTACCCAGGCCTGGTTCATAAACAGTTTTCCGGACTTCATCCCAAAATAATTATGCCTGGCCTCTTCGCAGACGTAAACTCATTAGGCTGTTCCATTTCTAGCATTATGGTCATAGTCTAAGAACTCAAAATAAATGGGCATTGAGAAGTTAAAAGCAACTTTGCAGAAAATATGAAATGAGAGTGCTAAACAAGAGATGCGTAAAGCGTGCATTAGCAAAAGGGGCCAAAATTTTCTGATTTTTTATCAGATTATCCAGCCACTTGGTTTTTGGTCCACCGGTCAGTAGTCAATATATACTAGTTGCCTATATACTGTGAAAAAAAATTGACAGCTCCATCAGTTTGTTTACGGCAGCTATGACGAGAACAGTGAAACAACTTCGATCTATGGTTTGTTTGAACCGCCTGCTCCATACGGGCTTAAAAAAGCTGGTCATCGTGACCCACTTCGTGTCAGTCGGATACAATCATGGGAACATCTACAAGATTCTAGCAATTCTATAGACGGAAGAGTCCATTGAACATAAACCTAGTTGCGGCCTTCCGACCGTTTTAAGCGAGCGGAAAAGATTCAACAGAAGCTCAAATGGAAGACGGAAGGCAATGTGGCCACTTCTTTCCATGCATTGGGACGGGACGTCGGTGCGAACGGCCAAACGGTCAAGAAGTATTTGGTTAAAATGGAAGCGTTAGTACAAGCATGCCGTGTCGGAAAACCAAGCGGAAACCCAGAAGCAACGGCTGAAGATTTTGGTCAAAGAGAACTTCCCGGCGAAGCGGAACGTGCGGAAGCATGCCAAACCTCCCAACGTGTCCCAGCTCCGCCCAGTCGAGAAGTTCTGGGCCTATTTGAAGAGGAGAGTATATTCAAATAACTTCGTAGCCAAAACGGCAGATGATTTGATGTCAGAAGCGTAGAAGTATTCTTGGGAAGTTTTAAATTTCTCATATATAAAATGCAATTTGGTTTGTTTTTCCGTTCATTTTTACCATCTATCCGAAAAATTATTCATGATACCAAAATAAAATTTCCTCGAAAAAAAGGGGTTTTTATTTTGATTTTTCATTGTGCTAATACTTTCTGGGATACCCTATGCAATAGATCAAATTACGTGTCGCAGTGGTTGTGTTCTGAACAGAGGAGAAAAAAACAAAATTTCTTGAGTTGAGTTTGTAATTTATTGAGAGCTTACATAACCAGGAACCATTTTTGCAAATTGTGCAAATATCATACCCTATGCTCAGTAAATCGAGCAGTTTTTCATTACAAACAATTCCTAGACAAGACCGGAAATCGAACTCAGACTCCTCCAGTATGGTATTGGATAGTAGCTAAGCCTTTGCTGACTGAGCTAAGGGAGGACCCGAGATTTTACTGATATTAGTATCTAATGCAGTATAAACTCTTGTGGAGTTAAAGTGAATTGTAAATTGTTTGGTTTTATGGTGCACTTTCATTAATTTTACGCATAAATCGATCATTTAATTCTAGCGTCCCTTGCAAGTTAAAATTTAAGTCGTTAGACTGCTTTTGTATGGCTTAGTAATGAAAAGTTCACATATATTGAAGTTTTGTCTGTACAATGACTGCTTCAACACTAAATGTTTAACACCGCCCAGTTTCGGACACCATCTCAAACTTTTTAACTTCGATAACATAGCGTCTCTAAAAATCCTCCATCCTTTTCCTCCATGTGAATTATTTGAACCTCTAACGGGTATTCAAAGATTTTTTCACGGATGTTCTCACATACACATCATTATCATATTATATCGACTTGCTTCTGCATACTATATCTGTAAAAAAAACAGTCTTTTTGGCTCCTTGGAGAAATTTTCTTTTTTTTCTTCTTATTAAACTCTATTCAAGGAGCAAAATCATTTACAAAAATCATATTAATTTATTGTTAAACTTGCTGTTAATGTTATGATGTACTATAAGAAACATTTCTGCAATAGTTTTGATCGAAATTCAACAATTAATAAAGTTAATATGTTGCATGGTTTACGAGGACCCAATTTATTTAGCCTTTGATCACACTACTCAAAAGACGACTTATTGCAATCAGTATATTTTTTTTCAAACGAAAGATTTATTATTGCCATATGAAATGCAACAGTTCATAACCAACAGAAAACTCTTATCACTCGAAGAACATTTGTTCAGACCAATAGAGGACAGAGCAAAGAACCGAAATACTGGAACGCTTCCCTTTCTTCTCATGCCTAAAAAGTCCTAATGTCATGATCATAAATTATACGCTTTCTGGTTCACTTATTGGGATAGCCTCATGCTGAAGAAAAGACGCATTTGGTTCAATCGTCCCCTTTGGAAGGTTGTTCAGCAAGCATGAAGAACGAGTACGTATCAAAGGGAAAATGTGGGAAAATCAACAAATGGTTTTTCGACTAGTTTTATTGAATCTCTTTTTAAAGAAGTTGAATTTATAACATTCGCCGTCCTTCATTGAGCAGCACTTTTTGTATGCTGCTCTTTTTTTTCGATCTCAAACTGGATGTTGATAGTCCAAAAGAATCATGTAGATGAATTAAATTGAAAGTCACCAACAGCACTCAAAGCATTTCCCACACTGGTGTTACGGTAGTTCTACCTTTTCAAGGGATCCACAGAGAAAGGAGAACAATTTGCCACCACTTAAATCCAATCTGCTTCTTAGTCCATTTATTCGCGCACTTTCAGTACCACCAGCCCGGCGTCGGCTCTCCAGTTTCATGGTGGCAATAATCTCAAGCTTCTCGATGACAACCGTGGCGGGTGAAAATGATAAACCGTAAGTTTGCCATCAACAGTTTGTTCGTAGTGCCCAGCATAGAAGGAAAGGGACTACACCCGACGGTTTGCCAGTGCGTTTACAACGAAGGATGGGAAATCGAGGTCTATAAATTTGTTCGTATCATAAAAAGAGCGAGGCAGCACGCTGGCATAAAATTAAATTTAATTTGAGAAATTTCCATAAAATTCAGATTTTATAACGCAATGCTATCCATGTAAGTGGATGGTGAAAATCGGACGCAGACCACGGTTTTTGGAGCGTGTCTGGTGGATGCAAGGTCGTCCCATATCAAAGTGTCCATACGCTTGATTTTTTTTTCTGTGCAGAAATTATTGTACATGGCATCAGGAGTTGGGCTTTTGGAGTTGAACACAGATAATGGATGAAGGCTTGGATGAAAAGCATGAAACTCAAGTGTAAATTCGGGACCTCTTATTTTTCAAATTTTAAGTAGCTAATTAATAAAGTGTTTTCGTACGAGGAAATAGCTCTTTTTGGTTTTTGTTTACATGCATTGGTACTTATAAAGATAATTTTATTATGGTCAGTCATGACTACACAGAAAGAAGTAATTAAATTTAACAGGCGCATGAAATTTCCCCTCGTTTAATTTCAAGCCAAGGAACGCGTAAAAAACGAGATTGTCTGCAATCTTTCATGCGACATGCAACAATGTTGTCAATATTTCATTCAACAACCTAGATTCAGGCGTTCATGGTTGTCACCTTGTCGTAGGTAAGAGGGCTAATCCCATGCAAAAGGCCAGCATGGGAGACTAAGAACATGATCAGCAGTGATAGTATCACACTCTACTTTCTATAAATTGCCACGTCGTAGTACGTTTATTTAAAGGCACTGAAAGAGGTGTCTTACTGACGGGTTTAGCCGCAATTCACTCTTATACGAAGCTGGGAACAATCTACAAATTCCTTCAAATAATGTAGGGAAACGACAAAAAGTACACTTTTTATTTGCTTGACAACTCTGTCATTGCTGTTTACTCTCTAATTGTCACAGCAAATATACCTACACACTTGGTATTCTTAATAATCCTGTTGTTCCCATCATTATCGAAAATGGTGAGTGTTTTTTTTATTTTATTTATTTATTTACTAGTCTTCGAAGATATCGTACAGACAGATACTAATAACTAATTCTACTCCTAAATATTGACTTAGACGTATTAAAATTAAATTGGTCAAAAACTTCGTTAAAAGACGGCAGACAGTCAGCAGCGGATTGTTTTGTCCAAAGTGTAGTACGGTGAACAGGAATACGGAGAAAATCAGCGCGTCGAGTTCTTCTGTAGCTGGGACGTTGATGTTAATGTTACTCAACAGTGCTGGGCAGTCTATGTTGTTATTAATGATGTCAAATATAAACAGGCGTTGCAAAAGTACTCTCCTACTAGACAGAGTCGGCAGGTCTATCAAATTACAGCGATGCTCGTAGGGTGGCAGCCAGAGTAGGGTCATTCCACGGCGAGCCGACGAAGCACGAATCGAAGGAAGTTGCGTTGAATTCGCTCAATTCAATTTATTTGAGTGGCATGGAATGGTGCCCATATAAGCACACCATATTCCAGAACGCTGCGTACCAGCGCGCAATAGGTGTCTTCAAACAATATACATCTTCGAACTGCTGTGTGTTACGTTTGATAAATCAAGCATGGCGAAAGCCTTAGCCGTCGTTGCTGCGATATGTTGAGAAAAATTTAGCTTACTGTCCAGTAGCACGCCAAGGTCTTTCACGGTACTGACTCTGGAGATGCTGGTCGATGTCATAGTATAGTTGAAAATAGTAGCATTCCTTGTCCGATGGAAAGTGATGACATTACACTTTCGAACGTTTACTTCCATTCCGTTAAGCAAGCACCAGCTCAGCGACGTATCGATGTCAGCTTGGATGGCGCAGCAATCAACTGGCGAAGAAATAACACGGAAAAACTTCAGGTCATCAGCGAACATAACCTTCGGAGATTTAATCGATCCACAAAGATCGTTTACAAACAGCACAAAGAGAAGTGGGCCCAAATGACTGCCTTGAGGAACACCTGAAGTAATATCAAAGGATACCGAATTTGTTCCAGCAATGCGTACGTAGGCTCTTCGCTCGGTTAGGTAGGAAAGTATCCAGCGAGTCAACCAGGTGGGCAGGCCCATTTTATTCAATTTATCAACCACCAGAAAATGCGGGACTCTATCGAACGCTTTGGTGAAGTCGATATATATGGCATCAATTTGTTGTCGTTTTTCAAGTGCGTTTATCAGCGAAGAAACATATGTCATAAGATTGCTTGTAGTCGAGCGCTTTTTCACAAATCCATGCTGGAATTCCGAAATAATGTGATGAACATGTGGATAAAGTGAATCGTGGATAAGGCTTTCAAATACTTTCGGCAAGCAACTCAAAATAGAGATGCCACGGTAATTCTCTATGTTGTGTATGCTGCCCGTTTTATGTATGGGAGAAATCGCTGCTATTTTCCAAGCACTAGGGAAAATACCTTCCACCAAGGAACGATTAAACAGTATTGTTGCAGGTACAGTGAGCGAGTGAGCACAGTTTTTATAAGAAGCGGAGAGAGATGATCTGGACCAGCTCCTTTGGAAGCATCTATCGCTTGTAGCTTGCTGAGCACATCCCCGAAGAGAAATTGAGTAACGTCATATTCAGATTATACCGAGGCAAACTGTCCAAGTACGCTTCAGACGAAGGTGATCGGTTATTACTTAGCACACTTCGAAAGAATGACGAGAACTAAGTTTGCTGATTCGAGCGGAGTATCGGCTGTAGTATCGTTGTAAAAAACATGATGAGGAATTCCATTAGTCTGCTTACGACTTCTCACGAATGACCAAAACGATTTCGGATCTTGCTTGATGTTTTCCTCCGTACGGTGAATGTAGCAGCTGAAACAACGTGCATTTAACGAATTGTAATTGCTCTCTAGGGCACGCAGCACAACTTTGTCCTGTTCATCCTTCGACCGAAAATAACGTCTCCTAGCCTTCCGTAAACGATTTCGCAAATACCGTAGCTCGTTGTTCCACCATGGCTGCCTTCTTCCACCAGAACGGTGTTTTTGCTTAACCGGGACAACATCTCGAACAATAGAAAACACACGTTGATAAAAGTTGGAAACTGCATCATCCATGTCACATCCATTTAGGCACTCTTCCCAGTCAACAACAGAAATTAATGCATTAAGCGATGCGAAGTCACATTGATTGAAATCGAAGTTAAAAGGATCCAAAGCACTCGAAGCATTGCACTATGTCAGCAATTTCAAATTTCAGGACGAAGGGATTATGGTGCTGATCGATTTTCAACAACGGCATCGGCGGCTGAAGTAACTCAACCCATTTATCCCTCCATTCACGAATGCCAAATCTAGAAGTCGCCCATTCACGTTCGTCAAACTGTTAATTTGGTGAAGACCGCATCCTACAACAGACTCTACCAGTGATAACTCTTGCTCAGATGAAGCATTAACGGGCAAACAAGAGTTAATTTCATCGTCGTGTATCCAACATAAGTGGGGAAGATTGTAATCTCCAACCACCAGTACACGACTGCGACCGCCCGCAAGATCAAGCAATTTCTGAACACAAGCAGAATGTTGTTCGTACAGAAACGTTTCACTGTTTGGTGGGAGATAAATTGCACAAACATAGAGCTCTAAGTTCGGCAACACAATCCGAACGATGATCTGCTCAAGTCTTTCACATTCGACAATATTGACGGTCGTACTTTGCAGCTCATTTCTCACACCGATCAATACCCCTCCTCCTCGTTGATAACAGCTGGTGTTTTCATTTCTATCACAGCGATAAATTGTGTAATTGTGTGCTAGTTCCGAGTTCTGAATATCATTGTAGAGCCAGGTTTCCGTGAAAGCAATGACGTCGTACTCACTATTAGACAAAGCCAAAAACAGATTGTTTGTTTTGGTTCGGAGGCCCCGTACATTTTGGTAGTATAGAGTGAACGTTTGGCGTTTGGTTTTATCCTCGTGTTGTGCTGTCGATAGGTTCGCAACGGGTGATGAATAGTGCTGAGTGTTTCGGAGCAATGTAGTGGATCGTTTGATGGTATCAGGGTTTTCGGCACGGTGGGTCGAATGATCGTTACTGCGAAAGATTTTCTCCTGGCGTTGGTTGAAAGCGAAACGTTTTGGGTGCAGATGTGGTGTGACTGAAGTCGAACTGGCGGAAAGATATTCCCCTCTGCCATGTTGATCCAGCTAGTGCCATGTCCTTTAGCGGCAGATCAATGCCAACTTTGAATGAAACAAAAGTAAGTTCATCCAGAGCTCTCCCTTTAGGTACAAGTTTGATCACATCGACGGTGCCCTCGGCTTTGAGGTTGTTTTTAACCAATTTTTCGATCTGCTGTACTGTTGCTTGAGGATCGAAACCGGACAAATACAACCAAAACTTGTTTTCCCTTTGCGTTGCTGCCAAAGGAATAGAATCGTCCGGGGCGATTTCTTTGGTGCCGACATGTATGTAAATCATCTTGTTTCGACGGTTCATCAATGAGAAGCCGAGGTCGTTTTCTTGATGATACAGAATGTTGCGTTCTAGGAATATGCGGTGTTGATGGTAGAGACGTACTCTGCAAGAAAGTGTTGATTTTGTTGGTGTTGTGTGCTATTGCCTTTTTTAATTCATCCAATGTTTTGGTATGTTCCTCGGACATCGCTGCAATAACACTATTCGTGGATGAAATTGCTTGACGAAAATTAGCGTTTGACATCATTTTCGTACAAGCCTTACACATCCAGAAAAGCTGAGAGCAGGCGGCAATAGTGTTACGGGTTTCTGCTGACTGATGTACGCACTTTAGGTGAAACGATGCTTTGCAGAAGCCATTGCACATAATTTCGTCCGCTTTATTGACGGTGTGAGTGCAAGCAAAACAAATGATCTCCATTGCTGATACTGTGCTTACTTCTGGGAAGGGGCACTATTGATTTTATGTTTGTGGCTCAGCAATTGTAGAAAATCGTTGTACTCCAGATGTAGGCGGTGAAACGATGAACGATGCGACAGGATTGATGTATATCACAGCGAAAAAATCACGGCAACGTATAAAAAAAAAAGGAAATTAGCACCAGGAAAAAAAAACACAATTGAACTCGATTGTTTACCTTCGACCAAAAAAAACCACAATCATGATTGTGAGCAACTAGTAGTATGTCCTGATGTGTCAGGTGCAGATAATGCAAATATATATTATAATTTAAAAGTACGCTCTATACGACAGCCGTGATCAAGGCACTGACTCTAACAACATATTATTTAGCTAGGGATCAGACCTTCTGAACTGAACAAAGGTCATTGAAAAATGTAACTTAGGACAGATGCTGACAAGGAGTTAAAGGCTGGGGTTTTATAAAAAGAATAGGACGCGGAGGGTCCGCTTAAGGAGACAAGTGGCCTTGAGGACAAAGAACAATTCTTCTCTATATCTTCTCTGTATTGTATGTCAGCTCCAAGAAACCTGCAGTCAACTTCACGTGATGACTATTCTGGAACACACTTAGAAAATTTTACAGTATTCGGTAATTTTTTACCGAACTTTCAACAGCTGAACGTTCGGTAATCGAATTTACCGGGTTTCGGTGAAATTTTACAGTATTCCGGTAAAAAAATTACCGGAACTTGTCAAATTTTACCGAAGTCCGTTAAATTGGATTACCGAACTGTTCAGCTGTTGAAAGTTCGGTAAAAAATTACCGAATACTGTAAAATTATCTAAGTGTGAAACATTAAATGTCCGTATAGAGCTTACCTCATGTGGTCGGTTTTAATTGACAGTATATGGGACTGCAAATTTATTCAAAAACATGTCCTGAAATACTGTGGTATTCAGAACGAACAGTGGTCAAGTGGTCAACATAGACATAGACTGGTCATTCTGAGTATTCTGAATATCGGTACTAGCATATATAATATACGATCGCAAAGGAATGGAAACTCGTGAGAAATAACATAGGTCATAAGTGAGTAAAAACTAACAACAAGCTTGCACATCATCAAGGTAAGAACTTCATAATTAACTATTCTAATTTGCAAAATTATACAAATAATTACATATACATATAATTACAAATAATCACCACTCACTATCTTATGCGATGGGTCAACTTATATGACATTAAAAGACCATGGCGGAATAATATAAAGAGATCGGCCAAGACCGCCAAGACTAGGAAATTGGTTTCAGACAAATATAACAGAGACAATGAAAGGATAGTAAAAACAAAATTCAATAATGTAGAACACATGACAAGAATAAGGCAAACAAAAATAAATTAATCAGAAGAGGTAAGACGAAATAACGCCAATGACCAAATGACACAAAACAATGGACATGAACATAATGCAAAGAAAGGAGAAGCAAACCTGGGAAATGTAATACCTTTTGAGGCAGTGTCAACAGCGTCTCTATGGACGTGATCCTTGCACGGCTGGTGAAATGCTTCAAAGGGAGTTAAGTTATGTCAGTCTAACACACAAGGAACAATAACTTCTTATTTTTGGTTCGAGAAAACTGCTTCGGAAAACTTTCAAACAAATAACAATCCAACGGACTAGACTACAAAAGACAGAAGGAGCTTCGAAACAAATCATTCAAGCTGAAAACGTAATACTTACTAACAAAATCACAAATAGACTATGTAAAAAAAATAACAAAGAACAACATAACATAACAAAATTCTCAAACGTGGCTCCTTCCGAGTCATTTGCAACAGCCTTGGGCGACATGTTCCGTGTACGGATGGCAAAATGATTCGAAAGGATCTACGCAACGATATCATCAAAGGCCTGGCGTAGAGGTTTCTACTCTATTCAGAATCCCGCCAGTAAACATTACAAAAAAAAAAAAACAACCTAGATTCAGGCGTTATCTGGCGTAACTTTACATGAAATATCTTATTAACTTCTGCTAAATCTAGCATTCCCTTTATGTGCATTAGATAACGCAGAAAATTTAATGATTCTAGTATCTGTGCAGAAAACTAATAATTGTAGTAATCAAACGAAATAAAGAATCAGTTTCATTTTAGAGCATAGCTTTGTTTGTTCAGGTTCAAGGTTGAAGGTTCGAATTAAATTTGCAAAATCTACTTATCATTTTCAACATAAATGAAAATTTTAAAGCAAGTGATATTCGTATTTTTAGCGGTCGTCTCATAGTTCGGAGGAATAACAATATTGTTTTAAGCTGTCCAAAAGTTGGTCTACTAGATAAATTTTTATAATAATTAAAATTAAACTACACTATAACATTTCCCCACGTAGATACTAGGGTAGGTTTTCCTATTTTGGCCACCTCTAGACAAACGTGTGAATAACAAACTTCGAGCATTTTGTTAGAGAACTGTACATATGTAGGGATTCAAATCAACAGTTTTAACACATCTTAGAATCTTCAAATTTCAAGAAACGTGAATATATGCCGAAATATGGTATGGCCATTATTAATGCATTTGGTTTTCTGTATCTGTGTACAAATTATACTATTCTTACATCATTTCAACATTACATTTATTTTTTGCTTAGTAAACAAAACATCCACGAACTCATCCAGGAGAAAACCATACAATTATAATAAAACAGAATTGAAGATATTAACAACTGTGTAAATCATCGTTCAGCAAACGTGAGAAACAAGATCTTGTTCGAGGAATACGAGGCCGGTCAAACTATTACTTTACATCGAAACCCTCAACAGAATCGATAATATAAGATTAAAAACACGCATTATCTATTTATAACTTGAAATTTTTTGAAATTGAAATTTTTGAAATTAAGTAAATCCAACGTCGAATCATCACTGAATGAAAAAAGAATTAGGACACAATGTTCAGAATATGCACTGGACCACGTTCCATTTCATGGATAACGAACGAAAATGGTGGTCACCGTTACCGTGGGCATAAAACCGTGTTGGTCAGGAGAAATAGTCGGTGAATAGTCATGGACCAGCCTTTGGAAATCCATAATTTCGAATAGCTTGGATTCAGCACTTAGTGCGGATCGTTCTCAGTTGTATATTGGGAAAACAAACGACTCTTTCCAGCATTCAGGAAACACACCGAAAGTGAATGACAAATTGAAGACCGCCAGGGGCGCAGCAAGTGTTTTAAGGCAACACTTCAGGACAATTGAAAGAATACCATCAGGACCGCATCCAGTTGAGGTTTTCATCTTCTTCTTGGCTGAAGTCACCATATCACTATGGATAACGAGTGCAAAGCCAAATACATACAAGCGGGGAACAGTAGCTGCTTCGAGGTCTTCAGCATCCAGAATTTCGTCGCAAAAGACAGTACTGAACTGCGTACGGAACAAGTTGGCGATATTCACGACAGAGTCAGCTTCACGGGGGCCGTCAGTCATAGTGGAGAATAAACCGGTTTCCTTACGTTGTTCATTCACGAACCTCCAAAAGCTCTGCGGTTTCGTTTTGAGACGACTCTGCAATTGAGTCTGATGAGAGATGTATAAGCTGTTATTGAGGTGTTTGTTTGTAATCGTCGTTGGCGCGTGAGTATTTTGTCCTCGTAGAATCGGTGCGATATTTGCTGTGTTTTCTCAGAGCAGCCTTTTAAACTCGTTCCAAATGTTAGAGCTAGGAATTAGACCAACCTGGTTTGGGAAGCTTATGGTTGAGTTTCTTATGCACGAATTTATCAACGGTGTACAGGGTCGTGTTCCAATTCACACCGGCGAGAAAAAATTTCATTCCTCTGAATCAGCATAGGTCAACTCATAATAAACGTTTTCGATGTTTTCATGAAAGCTGTACTTAGGATTGAACTCCAGAGTCAAAAGCAGAGGGCGATGATTTCTGCAACTTTAGATAAGCGGTGTAGAAGGTTGAAGAACGGAACATCTTCTGGGTCCCAATTGTGACACGATCCAATCCAAAGAAAGAGCGTGCTTTTCGATAAAGCTGCTGTCGCAAATACGATCGCACAGTGGGGAATCGCTGGTCATTAATCCAAAGTACGAAATTCACGTTGACGTATCTTTTATATTTTTCCTGTAATAACACACTATTGAAATTTTTAAATCCAAATTCTTGAAGTGGTTGGATTGAATTTGAGTTCTGTACGATTTTTTGAAGTATGTCACCCCTGTGTTTTTTGCGATTTTTTGAATAAAATTATAAATATTACATAATTCGCTAGAGCTCTACCATTGACTTGAATTAAGATGATGTTCAAAAAAAAGTTCCTTGAAATGAAGTAAAAAACCAATCTGCATCATTTTTTTTTTGAATAGTGCAAACATTTAGTAAAAATTGAATTTAAACGAAAAAAGTGTGATTTTTTCTGTGAAAATCATGCAACAAAACTATGAAGCCCGGGTTCGCCCGGGTTGGGGTTAGTTGTAAATATTAGATTAAAATGTTAGCTTTCAAATGGACATAGCCTTACGTAGCGCAGACTTGCGCAGAGTATTGATATTTTTTAAAGAAAAGATAGGGGTTTTGGCTTTTGCACCTTTTATGAATATTTTAAAATATTTATCTCTTCATTTCACACGAAAAAATGAGCGAGAAAATTCAAATAGGAATATAAGTACGCGCCTTCTGATTTTTTAGTAAACTCTCATTTTGAGAAAGATAAAAATAAGTTCAAGGAAATTCCTGAAGAAGTAACATTTCTTATGAAAGCCTAGAACGGTATTGATTTAGAAAAGAAGGAAAAAGAAGAAGATTTAGTTGATGATGATAATGAAGAAGATGATGAATACGAAAGTGGAAGTGATGATAAGTTTTGTTTTTAATTGTTTTTAGTTTTGTTGTGTTGTCTCTTATAAATATAAATTTTGTCTCTTATAAATACTCAAAAAAATTGCTACTGATATAGAATGTGTGTTTAATCATGAAAAAATGGAAAAAAAACAATATATGAAGAAAAGTTTTAAATTTTATTGTATTTTATTTGTACTGCCGTGTTATATAAAATGAAAAATACTAAATTCTTCGTACACTATAAAAAAATATGGTTTTAAAGGAGCTCTTTAATACATATAACTTTTTTGTATGACCTCTTTGGTGCTCCACATAGCCATGAAACTGTTTAAAAATTACTGAAAAAAAAACTAAAAAAATGACACAATTATACAAATAGATAATAAGGAAGAAACCAATTATTTGGGTCCATTTAAATATTACACAATACCTGAGATGGTATAAACAAATCTTACATCACCTAACCCGTCATATTTTATGAAAAAAATGTGGGTTTATCAAATCGCTTTTAAAAGGCAAAATGTTTGTGTTACGTAATATTTGAGCGCGTCCTAATGAAAAAGCAACCTCATTTTTGGATTCAGCGACCCAAAATTAGTTAAGAAACATGTGTTTTTATTGATTTGGAGACATTTTTATTCATGGCCAGCATTTGTATGGAGTCGCCCCACTGTGGATCGGGGGGATATAGATCACACAGTTTTAGTGAATATCGCCACCCAAAGAAAATCAACCGTTGAGTCTTTGGGAGGCTTCAGAAAGCGAGATTTGAATTTTTAACTCCACCCACAGATTTCTTGTCTAATACGTGTCGTCGAAAAGTTGCTTCTATAATATGTTGATATGTAGCCAGGTGTCCGTGAAGGCGTAAACATCGTAACATGCGTCACTACAATCCAACTGGTAGTAGGCGAGCGAACTGTTGATATCACCTACGTCCTGGTAGTACAGAAAGGCTGTCAATTAGGGGGCAGAGGATTCGGCAGGCAGCGATCTGAAAAATTAGGCAGCATCAGCCCGAGCAACGTCATTAGATGAAAGATATTTGCCATAGATTGCAGCTTGGAGAGCCCTGTCTCCAACACTAAACCCTGGGCCGGGACGACTTTGGCGGCTGGAACTAGCAAATAGATCATCATTGAAACCGGCAGTGGGCACCGCTGAGCTAGGAGGGGTCAGGGCTTCCATACTGCTTTGTGGCGTGCGTCCCAAACCGGTTAAAGTTACGGTAGATGTATGTTGACGACGAGCATGGGTGAAATAACAGGTGTGTAGCGGGCTGGCGGGTGTTGATAACAGTGGTCTAGTGGAAGCATCATTAGGAGGAAGAAGGCCGGAATCGTAAGAAACATCAGGAAGAGTTGGCTTTACAACTTGCGAGTACTTGCCTGAATTCGCAGCTTGGAGAACCTGTTCGGCAGAAGCTACATAAGGATCGCGATGACTAAGATGAACGACAACAGCAAAAAACCGGACTGTGTAGAAATGAGAAGAGGTCTCTATGGTACTGTTTACTGCGCGTCGCGGTTTAGTTATTCCTCCTCCATGGCGCCATCTCCCGACGCCAACCGAACAGTTCAGGATGTGCAGTTTCCAAGTGGAGCAAGAGTTGGATTTGAGAAGGTTTCCAAAACTTAGCGGCTGATCTGCTATCCTTAAATTCTTGGAAATGGATGATTTTCGGCCACGTTGATGATGAGAAAGCTTTTTCCTTCAGATCTGCACTCTGTCCAACTTTGAAAGAGATGAAAGACATAGAGCTAACGTCTTTTCCCTTAGCTAATAGTCTTAAATCCTCCACGACGTCAGTGTCAAGGCGATGCGATGCTAAAACGCCTTACCTGATCGACGGTTTAAACGCGGGAAACTCGAAACAGGTACCGCCAAAACTTTCAGCCCGAAGCTTGATTTGCGGCCTCCAAACTTCCGAGTGATGGGGTTAATTACTCGGCTGAGCCACACATGGCAGGCTCTTGAAGAACCTTTGTTGAGTCTGATTTGCAGAAACGTCGACGACGAACGGAAACGTTAGCAGTTTTGGTGTGCTTTGAAGACCTCGGCGTTAATGTGTTGGAGTAGATAAGCGCAGTGAAGTTGTTCCGTAATTCGTTTCTCTGCTCGTTCATGATTTCCAAATTAAGGCTTTTGTCGATTTCGTTGTGCTTGCTGAGAACAAATTCTTGGCCAGATTCGTAGGCGGACCGAATTGAGCTACGAACACGCATATCTATCATCAAAATAGAGCACGATTTGCATAAAGGGTGTCCACGATGAAATTGCCACACTATGAAATTGCTCTAACTTTTTAACCGTTGGGTAGAATTTAATGACAAATTTGGGTGGATTTAGTTCATAGTGCATTATTTACATCCTGCAAGTTTTAAAATCCTGTTATCAAAACTCGCGGAAATGGAGTCAAAAGAACAGCTCGTGCGTGATAAAATCTTGCGCATTCATCACGATAACAAGGATCTCTCGCATCGTTCCATCGCTAAAACGTTGGGAATCGCGAATTCCACGGTGTCGCGAGTGATTAAGCGGTTCGAGGAACGGTTGACCACCGATCGGAAGCCCAGAAGTGAAGGAAAAAGTATTCCGTACAACACCAAAAATCACAACCGCGTAGTTGGGGCCTTCAACCGAAATCCAAACGCATCCGTTCGGGATGTGGCTAAGAAGCTGCACCTAAGCCGAAGTTTTGTCCAGAAGGCCAAAACTAAGGCTGGGCTTCGAACGTTCAAGGTACAAAAGGCGACGAGAAGCAGAACAAGTCCGCCAAAACCCGTGCCAGGAAGTTGTACCTCAACATGCTGACGAAAGTTGAATGCTGCATCATGGACGACGAAACATATGTGAAGGCCGACTTCAAACAGATCCCTGGCATTCTGTTTTTCACGGCCAAGGATAAGTTCAGCGTTCCGGAGCATGTCCGAACTCAGAAGATGTCCAAATTTGCGAAGAAATTCCTGATTTGGCAAGCCATCTGCACGTGCGGGAAGCGGAGTGCACCTTTCGTGACCCAGGACACGATGAACGGACATGTGTGCATAAAAGAGTGCCTCCAGAAGCGGCTGCTTCCTCTCCTAAAGGCCCACAACGTCCCAACAATCTTCTGGCCGGATTTGGCCTCATGCCACTACTCCAAGGACGTGCTGAAGTGGTATGCGGACAATAAGGTCAATTTCGTGCTAAAATGTTCAACCCTCCCAACACTCCGGAGCTCCGCCCCATCGAGAAGTACTGGGCGATTATAAAGCAGCACCTTCTTAAACGACCTAAGGTAGTGAAGACAGTCGAGGAACTGAAGAAAGTATGGGTTTACATGCAAAAAACGGTTGATTAACAGGTTGTGCAGAATCTTATGGCCGGAGTTAAGGCCAAGGTGCGAGCATTTGCGTATGGACTGTAAATAAAATACGAGTAAAATGGTAAAATGAAGTTTAATAGTTATTTCTCAATCCCTGAAAATTTGATGGCAATCGGATGAAAACTCGAATTTTGCGAATCAATTTTGTGTGTGGCAATTTCATCGTGGACACCCTTTAACCAAAATAACTGATGGTATTTGCTGATTCCGTTCAAAACAGTTGTAGAAATCCCACCGCATCGAGGATGATACTCCGCATTGCAAAGGCCTTGGCATTTGAGCAGGTCACCTGATGGAATTCTCACAAAAAATCATTTCATCGTGCGCTACCTTTTCACTTGGGAACTTCCCATTGCTAGTTTCACACGCCATAGTTTCTTGAGTGAACTTTCTGGGATGAGAGAATGAAACATCGCGAACTTTTTCAACTGGAGTCACCGATGCAAGGATACGATTAAAATCAGATCATTTTTTTCACTCTATATCATTACACCACATTCGTTCTTGAAAAGCACACTGCGCATTTCATAGAAATGAAATCTAGACAGAAAGATATGTACCATAAATGACATCTCGCCGGATGAATGTGTGGCCGGAGAGGTTGGGTTAAATTTGTTCTCAATGCGTCACACCATTCCAGCAGAATTCTCCTACCACTCGACTTTTACGGCGGCACAATACTTAAAAACAAGCATCAAAACTCGCGTGAACATCGCCTACACATACTCGCTAGTGAAAAAGAACAAAGCCGAGGAGATATTTGGTTGGATCGGATCTCGAATACGAGTGAAACGTTGTGAGATGGAGAAACAAAAGATATTTCGCGATGAGAAATTAAACGTTTCCTCACTCTGCATTTTCATAAACTTCGGATTGTAGTTCGTTCGCGAACTTTAAGGGTGAAGTTTTACGGCGATATATCTTTGCACTAAGGAAAGAGTGAACGTTTTTTGAAAATGATTTTTCCAACACTGAGTTGGTGTTTTTCAGTTTGTGGCAAGTAGACCGATTGAAATTATCGCAGTGCGGTAGCGTTGTGAAAGAAGTCGATATGCCTTTGGGTATGCCATCAAAAATCGTAGCGTGGTGAAAGAACATGAACTGCCTTTGAGTATATAATCGAAAATAGCCTTGCATACGTAACTTGCAAGCAATCGCGGCCAGTAAGAAAGCTTGGTGGTGGGCAAGAAGTTAAAGATTTCTCGGTTCCACTAGCAAAACTACAACAATGTACTTACAGAAAAATGACACGACAATGCATGAATTTTCGCTATCGCGTGCGAGTTCAGGTCGAAAGGCGTTCGAAAAGGTATGTAGAGGTAAATATCACGAGTGATTACACAGTTAAACGGTAAATTAAAACAGTCGATAGAAACAGCGAATGAAAACCGACACACAGTGTTGCCGAATTCGAATGTAATGGACAGCTTTACCGCAGACAGACATTCAATTTCATTTCATTTACCTGTGTGAAAACGTGGCTTCCTTCAAGATGTCAAGTAGCAAAAAGTTTGCAGATAGCGCCAGTCAAACTGTCAGTTTTATAGTAGCAATTAGTTGACTAAACGGCAAGATGGAATTTTACACAACACAATTGAATTCTTTTGTTCGAGCTTGAACGTCTGTTTGCCGCTTTACTCCCAGTCGTTAGGGGTAAACAAAACTAGCAGTTAAATGCTATTGAAGAATCCAAGTAAATTTAAAGTGACGTTAAACATCGTAGTATCTAAATCTGAAATTGATAATAACTTTCTGGAAATTTTTCAAACTGTGTGAAATTGGTTAGTAAGGTAATTATCGTCGATTTTCCTTTTTTTATCTCTAATTACTTAGCTTAGACAGCTCGAAAAACCATTTTAAAAGAGCGACATCTACGACGTTTAACCTCACTTTTGCGCCACCTGGATTCTTCCATTGACAAACATTCATGAACATTTTTGTGTAACCAAATAATTATCTTCATTTTGGATGAATGAAGCGCTTCACACCGCAATTGATGGTAACAGATTGACGTACAAATATGTTTTATACACCAAAACAAAGGTAATTCATTGTACTTAAAGGAAAAAACATGCATACAAATTATTTCTCTTCGTTTTTAATGAAAATTCTCACTATCTTCTTTATTCCTCCCATCAAGCGCTCACACCTCGGGAGTGAACTTCCTTGGCACATTTGTTCCACATTTTGGTCATCTGAGTCACGTCCCGAGCCGTTTTTCCACTTTTCTTAAGCTTCCGCTTCATTATTGCCCAAAATCTCTCGATGGGCCGGAACTACGGGCATTATCGCGGAACCACTGGCTGTAGTGGCAACTCGTCAAATCTGGCCAAAACTTCACGGGACCTTTATGGGCTTTATTCAAAGGTAGCACGCGGTTTTTGAGCCATTCTTCCGTGTACAGCTTCGAGTCTATCGTCTTATTCGTCACGAACACTTTGGTCTTTACACCGCAGCTGCATATCCCTTGCCAAATCATCAGTTTTTTGGCAAATTTGTTTCGCAGGAACATCTCCTAGTTGCCATGAAGAATTTTTGGCCAGGAAGCTGTCCGAAATCCATTTAGACGTAGGTTCATCGTCGATGAGCAGGCATCTTTGGTACTTCGTCAAAACCTGCTGGTACAAAAATAGTCCAGGGACGGTTCTCAACAGCTTCTGGTTCAGCTTGCAGTCATATGTTCCACTACTACGCTTACCTTGAGGCACTCGATCCACGCTCTTTCGCTCCCTTAATCATTTGAGCACATCATACACGGTTGATTTGGTGATTTTTAATTTTTTGCGATTTTTATTGCGGACCACGTTGGATTATCAACGTGGGTGTGCAGATTTTTTTCTTTCCTCTCGGCATCCATCTAGAATAACTTTTGACTCACTGCACGGAACAGCGTGGCATGTATACCACAGAAAGTGGGCGCCTAGGTTTTACAAACCGCTTTAAAAGAATTCAACACAATAAGTGATTCCGGATTCTAATTGGACAGAGCTTTATTTGTACATGATTATACCTTGCAAATTATTACTACATAATGTATAAGCTAAGTAGAATAGAAAAAAAGTTCAAGAAACGAGGAAAATGGCGAAACATCCGTTTAGGTCCTTTACAAATCATTATTTGAAATCATACTTGAACACGTTCCGTTAAAGAAAATTAGGCGTCAGATTAATTCAAAACATCCAGTTTTGTACAACGAACAAATAAAAAAATGAGAAAAATAAAACGGAAGCAAACAGTACACAAACTGTATGAAAAAAATTAAAGCAAAAATCATTTGGTGAAGAACTTAGAAAATTGTCATCAATTGAATCTGGTAAATGAAATTACATATGAGGAGTACAAAAACAGAATTTGAAATAAAATCCTATCCTCATCGTTTCTTTAACTAGGGTAAAGGGATGTAATGTTAACCTAGCTCCTTCATTCGGCCTATGTACCAAATGTGTCATTAATTTAGTGATAATCAACCAAATCATGTTGCTATTAGGATGACCGATGTAATCCGAAGCAATATGTAATAGACAATGTAATATGTAATAGACAATATAAATCAACTTATAGTTGTTCACTTCCGCGTAATTTTCGATTTTTTGAACTTTTGGGGCATCATGATTTCACTGGTTAAGCTGAATAGATGATCTACACGATCTTCAAGCGATCTAAATTTGGCTTAATTGAATCGATAAAGCAAGTAATGCAGTCTGTATGTGCAAAAAATAGTTACACGTTACAAATTAACTATTTATATAGCTATAATAATAATGATTTTACAAGAAAGTCGTAGACCCAATGTTGTGGACATATTTTTTTGTATGTTCTCAACTATGGCTTGTTGTATCAATAACGTAGTAAAAAGTTTGTTATTGGTAAAATTGCAAGTGGAAATGCACGATATGCGGTTATTTATTATTCAAGTGGCTCATCTAAACACAAACCGAAGGAACAAAATCATTGTATAGTGAATTATGATGGTTTCATTATTGAATGGCTGATAATCATATACGAACATCACTTAAGTGTTTCGAAGCAGTTTTAATTCAGTTTGTTTTGTGAAATGTTGTATCAAGCATAGAACAGTATACAATCAAATACAGCTAATAAAGCCTCAATTCATAAAATTAGAAAAACTGTACATAGACTGCATTTCGTAATAAATCTATCGAATAGGACGAAGTTGAATCCATGAATAGACCCAATTTGGGGCTTATAGACCGACATCAAATCCATATCCCTCGAATGTTTCTGATTTTATAAAAAGAGTTGTGTAACTTTTCGTAATACATACTAGCAAATGTCTTATCAAGTTTATCTTAGCAAGTGTCTTACTAGTTGAATCTCGCTTACAGCTTAAAAACTTTATGAGTTATAATAAAACATGTAATCGATCATTGCATAACAGGCTGAGTTAAGGGACACACACCCTACGTTAAAATAAATTGAAATCATACAATTATTCTTCAAAAATTCGTCTTAACGAGAACGTTAGGGAAAACCTGTTGAAAATTTGCAATCTATTTGCAATTTTGTTTATCTAGAAATCTATGCCACTATTTTTGAAGAAGATCAACATTCGTAATAACCATAGAATTTTTGCATTCCTTAACTGTTTAAATTCATTATCAATTAAAAACTATTCTATCAAATTAAAAACAGAACAACTCATATACAACATGGGTTTTTCAAACTCGTTTGTCCGCTATGGCTCTGGTTGCGTCTATTGATATAAATACTTAGTATGCTCCACTTCCATATTTCATTAATCATTTGAAAGTCCTGAATAACGATAATCATTTATTATTAAATTGTTGACTACATAAGCCACTTTTCCGTTTCTTAACATCAATCCTGTTCATAAGGTAGGATACATTTGATACCACTCCAGTTTTATGAGAGTGAGTGTTAAAAAGCGCGTATCCATTACCGTTTTTTTTTTCCTTTCGGAAAGAACTGAAGCTGTTGATGAGCGCTTTCTGGAGGAAAATGAAAAGCAAACATTCGGCATCCTCTTCTCCGGTTTAGGCGACGACCACGTTTCTTCTGTGCTTTTCCATACAAGAAGCAATGAAAATGAGCCATGACAAGGTTCATGACTGCTGATGGCCCAGAAAGGATGTTCGCGACTGGTGCGGCGGAATGAGAACAGGCTCGAATTTGCCGCAGAACAGTCTTGCGGGTCGAGAGAACATAAAATATGCACGAGATAAATATCTCTGGTGCGAAAATTGTTTTAGATCCTAATAAATGCGATTATGCGATTTACTAGTGCTGTGGCAGAAGCGAGAAATTAACGACGAGAAAAAGTGCTGGAATGGGATACGATTGTGAAGTGTGTTTGTGTGTATGTCAATACTATGACGAGTCTCTCGAGGGAGCAATCCAAGCAGGGCGTGATAGAACTCCAACGATGCTTGCGTAATTGATAGCCGCGGAAAGCGTTTTAATTTTTGGGATTATTAATGGGTGCGTTGTGTGAGATTAAGTGCGAAGAAGATAATGACTTCAGTTAATTAAGCCATTTTGCATAATGAACTGATGGATGCCGCGGAATTCGACAGACGTGATTTATATAGAATTAGTACAGCAAATTTAAACGGAATGCAAGGGTTAATTTCTGTTTGTAGTAGGGGCTTCAACGCCATATTTATAGTATTTGAAAAAGAATCTTTTGTTCTCTGAACACTAGAATTTTGACCTTTGAATACAGAGTGATTTCAAAATAATTTATTGGTAAAGCAGTACTCGACACTGAAGAAGTCTGTAAGTAGCAGACGAAATAGGCCTATCTGTCAAAAGATAAGCTCATAGTAGAATTAAAAGGAATTTTGCTCGCGTTCACTAGCGAAAATTTGAATAAGTGTTTCAAGGTTTTATTTTTTATTTTTTAAAAAGTGATCAAATGAAGTGTTAATTTTTAAATTCTCCTAGTTTCCCAATCACAAATAACAATGAAAAAAATATAATCAAACTTACAAAAATAAAAACAATAAAAATAAGTTCAAAACAAAAATCAATAAAATAAGTGTCACTATACAAAAACATAAAAATCTTAAAAAAGTAAAAAAAAACAATTATAATTTTTATTATTATTATTCTATGATTGTGTACTATTGGTTTTCTAATAATAATAGTAATAATTATTACTATACTTATTATAAAAATAAAAGTTATCAAAATAGTGATAATAATCTCAAAAATAATAGTGAAAAACATATGTGACAACAACAAAACCAATAATATGAGAACTAATAATAATAATCGTAATCCTAACTATCATAACTTCTCTACAAATATTAGTTTCAATCATAATAATTATAATATTCTAAGCCAACATAAAAATTATAATTCCAATATTTTGATCACGTATTACACATAAAGTGTCATTCTTTACTTTGTTAATACTAACGTTAAATTAATAATAATAATTATTATTATCAGAATTGACTTCATAATTTTCATAATTTTCATCCAAATTTTTGTTGTCATCATTGTTTATATCTTAGTTTGAGTAATTATTAAAATAAAAACCATATTTAAAATTAATATAATAAAAAACCATAGTTGCATAATTGCTATAATAAACTTTATTTATATGATTGTGACTTTTATAAAAATAAAGGTTTTAATTAGGATTTTAATTCAAATTATTATTCAAACATCGTTTCTGATATCATGTTTATAATAGAAAAATGATCAGAATAATATTTATATAAAAATATCATTATTATCTTGATAATCTTTTTCATAATTGAAAAACGGAATTAAAAAAACATTAATTAAATTTAAAACCAGCATTAACATAACAATCAAAGCAATCACAAAATCATTATCGTAATAACCGTAATCAAATCAATTGAATATAGATCAATATCATAAAATCATATTGACAAATAAAATGATGATTTTATTTTTTTAATCATAATAATAATACAAATAATAATAATAATAATAATCATTACAATCGATAAAATATTTACAAGAATAATTATAATAATTATGATAATAGTAATAATCAAAGTAAAAAATATAAAAATCAGTACTATCATAGTAGTATTGAACATCATATTTCTACAAAAATTGTAATAAAAATATTCATTTTCATTATTATAGTTAATATAAATGCTATAACAACCAAAAAAACAAAAGAATAAATAATAAAATAAAATAATACGCATATTAAAAATCATCACCCAATGATATTCATTGTAATCATAGCAAAAAATATACAATCATAGTATTCAGCACATAACTAAAACATTAATATTCATCATGAAAAACCATTTTGTTGGTGGTTATCTTGGAAATCACTGAAAGAATTTTTACAATTATGCTTATTAAAATAATAAGAATTGTATTCAAAATCATCATTAAAATCAACAAAACAATAAAAATTATCACAACTTTGTAATCATCCAAATATTCTGAACATCCAAAATATTTAAATAAAAATATATAATCCAATATAATCCAAACAATAATGATTAAAACTAATATCATATTCAGAAAAAATGATCACGATCATAATCGTCATGATAATCGCAAATTTCAATAAATCTTGATCATACAATCAAATTCATCAATACCATAACAGTAAAATTTAATTGATTATAATGATAAAAATCATTAATTTTAATAATAACAATCATGACAGTATGAAAGTTTTAACAAAAACGTAGAGCATGTTTGAAATAAACATTTTTGTTTTCATTTGTCTATGTCAAATCCAAAAATATTCACATTTATTTTTAAAACGAATAAATTTAACACTGATGTAATTCTAGTTTTAACATAGAATACTTATGAATCAAATCAAACATGTATTTATGGTCAGAACAAACAAAAGTTGACGTTTGAATTGACCGAAATATATTTGCTTTGACGATAGTTTTCTTCGCGTGTAGTTTCGATAATATAACTTTTTTCTTTTAATTAAAATTTATAGTTTAAAATTAATTTCATCATCAAAATGATCATGTTTATTTTTACAAGTTTATTTATTTATTTATTTATTTACTTGTCTTCGAATAACTCGTACAGACAGATTATACTAAACACTAATTCTAGTTTTGAACATTGTCTTGGATGTGTTAAAATCAAAATGGTCAGACACTTCATTAAACCTACGGCAACAAACGTCAAATGGGTTGTTCTGTCCGAATAAAGTACGATGCGTAGATAGTCGAAGGAAATCCGTACGCCGAGTTATTCTTGCTGGAGCGTTAAGTTGTTTGTTACTCAGGAGCGCCGAACAATCAATTTTATTACTCAAGATGTCGAATATGAAAAGCCGTTGCAAGAGAACCCTTCTATCAGCCAACGTCGGTAGGCGTACCAAAGCGCATCGCTGTTCGTAGGGGGGCAGTCGTACTGGATCATTCCAAGGCAGCCGGCGGAGCGCAAACCGAAGAAAGTTTCGTTGAATTCGTTCAATCCGTTGAATATGAACGACATGGTATGGCGCCCACACAAGAACACCATATTCTAATATACTGCGTACCAGCGCACAGTAGAGCGACTTCAAGCAATAAACGTCTTCAAACTGCTTCGTATTTCGTTTAACAAATCCAAGGCCGCGTAGGCTTTAGCGGTCGTTGCTGCTATTTGTTGTGAGAAGTTCAGCTTGCTGTCAAGTGACTGAGATACTTTACTGTGTTATCACTTAATCGGTAAATTCAACAACACCCTTTTCAACATTTGCAGATTTTCTTCTCGTTTAGTTATGACTTTGGTACAAGAATGAAACTATCTCGTAGGCATTCGTGAAGCCAATCGACTAGGTCTAATTTATGCAAAAAATAGTAGCCTGGTTTTTACACCCAACTATAGAATATACGTTCATAATTTGCCTGTTCATTTGTTAACTAAAGTCAAAACAACGAAACTTTTCTAATTATCTTGTTGGCCCACATTTATTAATAAAATTTCAATCAAATGGACAGATAATTTATCCATAATTGTCGGTATACACTGCATTCTCAGCTCAATACCGGACAAATGCATTTCCTCAACAATCATACCGATGGCAGCCATGCCAACTATGCAAACGCAGGACAGTATGCTGTCAATTAAAACCGACCACATGAGGTAAGCTCTGGACGGACATTTAATGTTTCCAGAATATATCATCCCGTGAAATAAAATGTAGGTTTCTTGAGCTGACATATAATTAAAAGCTACAAAAACGTTTCGGAGACTTAAATTTCGTAAAAATAATGAGCAATCAGATTTTCAACACAATTGCTTACCTTTGAACTACAAATTCGTCGTATTGATCTAACCGTACTAGGGAATATACTCGAGCCAGACTCCAAGTTTTCTCTTTAATTGCACTATATCCTCACACATTTTCGGTGCGTAATTACACAAACCATAAAAAATCACACTTCACTTATTACACTAGCCACACTAGAATCTACGAATAATTGATAAAATACTAGAAAACTATGGGATTAATTTTCACAATAATTTAAATACGCTTGCACCTATTCTGAACCGTGTTAACAATCGACGTAATCGCTTGATGTTGCACTGCTCTTATACTGTAGAGCATACACATCAATGGTAGTGTGCGTGTTCAATCATTCATAGAGCATTCTATGCCCCGCGTTGTGGTGAGTCTTGTTGTCAATATTATCATGGGAGAATAACAAACAAACCCTTTCATATTGGCTTGGTTATATGCATGCTACCCAACACACGTGAAGTGCTGTCAAATGATCTACTTCATTTTGGGTGTAGTAGTGAAGAGCGTTAACTTGTTTGTATTTTTTGCTTGATTAAAATCAGTACGATTAACATATGTACACAGATGGGATTAATGTTTTTCGTCATATTATTAATATAGGTACATAGCAGTGGCAACTTTTCCGTATTAAATTTGAAGAAAATGATCAGAATCAAATGTTTTGTGTGTTGTTAAACGATTAACGGTAAATGGACGAATAAATTGTAAATAACTTGTGTACTTAGTGTTCGGTATTCAGTGCATATTCACCGATTTCCACTGGAGGTCTGCTTATTGAGCTCAATATAGGTACCGCTTCCCTACAATATCAATACTTTTAATTGACTGGTATTTTATTCTCTTGGCTTCACTTGACAGTTTGTGACAGCTCGAATCTGGCTCCACTTGACAATCACATTTTTTGAGTCTGTTTCTCCCTCCCAGGAAAAAACCTGTGCGGAATGCTGTGAGTCGATCACTGGCATCGATTATGTTATCTGTCGTGGCTACTGTGGTGCTACTTTCCACATGCAAACATGCTCTGGTGGTGTTACGCGTGCGATGTTGTCGTACTTCACGACACATAAAAAGAATCTATTCTGGATGTGTGATAAGTGCGCTCTTAAGCTCTTTGAGAATTCGCATTTCCGTGCTATTTCATCTCGAGCTGATGAACAGTCTCCGCTTGCTATACTAACCACTGCAATCACCGAACTTCGTACCGAAATTAAACAAATGAATGTGAAACCAACAGCACCAGCACCTGCATCTGCGTTGACAAATGCAAACAACTGTTAGCCGTTGCTTGATCCACGCCGAGCTAATAAGCGCCCCCGCTATTTCCCGATGGTACCAGAAAAATGTCGAATTGGGTCCAAGCAACCGCAAGACGACGTTGTTTCTGTCCCCATCTTTAATGATACAAGAGATCAGAAGTTTTGGTTGTACCTGTCGAGGATTAAACTAGATGTTACCAATGATGCTGTCTGTAGCATGATACAAGCCAATCTCGCGTTGGACCTTGATCCGGATGTACTTAAACTTGTCCCCAAGGATAAGGACATCAGCATGATAAATTTCGTTACGCAGTGTACTATATCTAGTATGAAGCTGTGATCGTTCTCTTTATGTAATCAGTTGGACATCGTCCTGTAGATGGGCAGCATCGAGCCCGAAACCGGTCGACAGTAAAAGGTAAATTTTATGTTCCTTTTTTGTGTGTAAGAATCATAAGTGTTGTGTCCAATCTCGCGTCGCGTTTCCATAAGTGTACTGCAGTTCTTACGTTGGCACCAAATCAAAATAATGAGTGTTCATAGGTTCTCTACGCCTGCTCATACCGCAATATCCGGTCGAGTTACAGGGCTCTCTATATACTACCAAAATGTACGGGGGCTGCGCACAAAACTGGACGACTTCTACACTGCAGCAAACGAGTCTTCGTTTGATATATTGGTTCTCACAGAAACCTGGCTGGATGACGCTATCGAATCCCGGATGCTGTTTGACGATAGCTACACGGTCTATCGATGTGACCGTAATCCACTAACCAGCAACAAGAAACGTTCCGGAGGTGTATTAATTGCTGTGCATAACAGTTTATCATCGTCGACACTGGAGGTAAATGATCATACTATTGAACATGTTTGGGTCACTGTTAAGCTCAGCCATTACTCGCTTATTGTCGGTGGTATCTATATACCTCCAGATATGGCGAGTGATTATTTGATTTTACGCCGTCATGCTGCTTGTGTGGAGGAAATCTCGATGGCCACTGCGAACGGTGACAAACTCGCTATATTAGGGGACTACGATCTACCTAGTTTACGATGGACACGACTTGATGGGCCGTTTTGTATTGTTGAACGTTCTAATTCAACTTTATCTCGATCATGCACTACTTTGTTGGATTGCATGTATTCGAACGGCTTAGAACAAGTCAACGATATAAAAAATCATGCAGGAAACACTCTTGACCTCGTTTTTGTTAATGATTCGTTTGGGAGACAATTTGACCTCGAAGAAGCTGTCGAACCATTAATTCCCGTTGATCCGCCTCATCCTCCCCATATTTTGTTCGTTCAGAGCGATATTGAAACAAGTAGTGCCAACAACAGATATGATCTTACTGCCTTTGACTTCAAAAATGCTAACTATGATGTCATGAGCCAACGATTGATGGAAATCGATTGGTTTGCTGTATGTTTCTGCGCTGAGGTCGATGATTGCGTAGGAAAATTTTCGCAGATTCTTTATCAAGTTTTCAATGGTTGTGTGCCTCTACAACGTCCGCCGTTGAAACCTCCATGGTCGAGTCGTTAACTTCGAATTTGTTAAACAGAACGAAATATTGCTCGTCGAAAATACCGTTCTCATCGATCATCTTTTAAAAAGTTTTCCTATAAATGTTGTAGCCAACGGTATAAACGGCTAAACAACTGGCTCTATAGAAGTTACGCAAGAAAAACTGAGCGTGATATGAAGCGAAAACCTAAACGATTTTGGAACTTTGTTAACTCCAAGCGTAAAGATACCGGATTGCCTTCTGTAATGCACTTGGACGATCGCACGGCGAATACACAGGAAGAAAAATCCTCCTTGCTGGCTGAATTTTTTCAATCAGTCTTCGAAGACCCGCGAGATGACTGCAATACTTCAGATGCGCTGAGGTATGTACCGCGTGATGTCATTGATGCTGATACCTTCACTTTATCTGCAGACAATTTGACTAAGGCACTGTCTAAATTAAAAACGTCGTACCAATCTGGACCGGATGGAGTTCCTGTCTGTGTTCTGAAGAAATGCTCTGCGAGTCTGATTGTCCCTCTACTGCACATCTTCAACTTATCAATGCAGCAATGCATCTTTCCAACTCTCTGCAAGGCTTCTTTTATGTTCCCGGTTCATAAAAAAGATTCGAAGAATAATGTAAGGCACTACCGAGGGATTACGTCCTTATGCGCGTGTTCTAAATTACTAGAAATAGTTGTATTTAACTACCTGTGTTCTCGTGTGAAACAGTACATCAGCCCTAAGCAGCATGGATTCTTTCCTGGACGAAGCGTAACAACTAATCTCGTGGAATTTTCATCGTTATGTATTCAAAACGTTGGACGTGGAATTGATACCGTTTACACCGACTTGAAAGCAGCATTTGATCGAGTTAATCTCCCGATTCTATTAGCGAAACTTGAAAAGCTTGGAGCTTCCACTCAGCTCGTTGCATGGCTTACACAGAAAAAAATAATGAATTTCAACAGGCGCGTAGAATTTCCCTGTTTACCTGTAACAAAGCAGCGTAGACAACGACATTGTTTGCAATTTATGGAATTCTTTCTACAATAGATGATTGGCGAAATCGGCTTTAATTTAAACGATATATCCAGTATTTTCGTCAAATCTGCATTCCTTTATGTGCATTAGACAACGTAGAAAATTCAGTGTTTCTTTTATCTGTGTGTCTTACCTGTGGTAGAAAACGGCATTAAAATTGGCTCTGCTGTCTCTGACTGGTTCACTAACGGCTCTCGGCGTCCGTTGCTATTCTCGCTTCTCAATGATGTCGCCTTGCACCTTGGCGAAGATTTCTGCATACTATATGCCGATGATATGAAAATATACATGATTGTTGAAAATTTTTCGGACTGTATCGAATTACAAAATCTTCTTCATCGGCTTAGTGTCTGGAGTCGTGCAAATAGTATGACGCTCAGTGTCCCGAAGTGTTCGGTAATTAGTTTTCAACGAAAAAAACGACCTCTCATTTACAACTATGTTATCGGTGATGAAACACTTGCACGGGTGGATTCTGTACGGGATCTCGGAGTCATTTTGGACAAGGAGCTTACATTCAAGGAACATTACGAGGAAATCATCAAGAAAGCGCGTCGTCAACTAGGTTTCGTATCCAAAATTACAAAAGAGTTTCGTGATCCGTATACGCTTAAATCGCTGTATGTTTCATTGGTTCGACCCATCTTGGAAACGTCATCTGTCGTGTGGGACCCTTACCATATAACAGTAGCCGACCGAATTGAAGCTGTACAACGGAAGTTTATTAGATTCGCCTTACGCTTCCTTCCCTGGAATGACCCACTGAATCTGCCACTGTACGTTGGCTGGTGAATTTGACGCTCCGAATCTACTGGCTATGCTGGACGTGAACGTACCTGGGTACACACTTCGTTCTAGTGATTTTTTTCGCCTGCCTCGACGTTACTACGAGTATGATCTCAACGAGCCAATTCGGTCAATGATGAACGTGTTTAACCATCGGTATGCTGACTTTGATTTTAATATAAGTGTTGACGTGTTTAGAACTAGAATATAGATTCATTAAGACAATCAAATATTGTCAGATGAATAAAATAAATAAATGAATTAATAAATAAATAAATAAACATTTCTTATAAGATTGTATAGATGATAAATCTTTTTACACAAAGAGTCTAAGGAACACATATTGCAAAGATTCAAAATGTATTCTTTAAAATGCCTTACTTAGTATAGGGTGGTTTTTCACCCGAAAATTAGATCTTCTTTCAAACAGCTAATTCATTACACATATGATTGCTTTTGGCTTCTAAAGAATCCAAGCAGGAACGAATAACTTGATAACTGGTCTTGGTATTTACGAGCGCTGCATAAGAGGTAAAACATCTGTGGAAAATATCATAAAAATGTTCCCACAATGTTATGCGAATACCAAATTGAGGTAATGCAATACCAAAACAGTACCCCTCAGATATTCTCAAATATCCGAAATAATATATTTTGAAAATCAATCTAGTTAGTAAAGGCATTCAAAATCAGATACAGTATATTGAAAATGTATATCCACTCTAGATTTTTTAAAGTGCTTTTTATTATTTGGAACTGGAACTAGAAGCATTTCAAACACTAAATAAATAGAAACGACGTAGGAACAAACTAACATTACCAATCCAAATAACATGGTCCATGGCTGCACTTCGCCAACCTCGCAGATTGCCACACTCCACTTGGGCGATCTAGCATACCCGGAACTTTTTTCCTTATACCAATCGGTTTTTTCTCGGCATCAATTCTCACCGGATCGTCGTCCGACATCCTGACGAAGTGCCCAGCCCATAGTAGTCGACCGATTTTCGAAGTGTGACAATACCAATTGATCACACTTGTTCTGGAGGGCGATGATATATCATATAATGATTTAAAAAATACGTATTTATGAGTATTATCAAGAGTTTTCATTAGTCATTTTGTGTTATTTTAACATTCAGTTACTTGATCTTACTATCATAATTTTACTTCAAAAAATTGATTTAGTTTATCATTTTGATGAATGAAAAATAAAACTATAGATGAAAAACAATGATTTGCCAGGAAACTTACTCTTAATAAAAAAAAAAAAGTACTATACATTAAACAGAAAAAAGGTCTGGTTCTATTTTTTGAAAGACTGAAAGCCATTGCTTTAAACTCGATCTACATTTGTAACAGTAGTATTTTGGACAATATAAGGCCATGATATGTATCCAAACATCTTCAATTAATCTTCTGGAATATCAACAGTCAAAATATTAAAACTTTGTGATCTTCTAGGTAATCTAATCTGGAGTTCAGAACTTGAAATCTACGGTAGTAGCAGTACTAGGTTGCCTTGATAAATTCCTTTAATATCAAACCCGAAAAAAAATTTTTTTTTCTTGGTTCGGTTTTATTTCCCAACATACTCTCCTTTTAGGTCGATACAGCAAGTCCAGCGATTTTCTAATTTTCTTTATCCCATCCGAATAGAACTCCTTCGGAAGTCCTTCAAAATATCCATCGGTTTCAGCTATGAGCTCATCATTTGAGTAAAATATCTTACCGGCGAGCCATCTCTTATGGTTTGGGAACAAATAGAAGTCACTGGGGGGCAAGTCTGGCGAATGCGTGATGCAGAGTAGGTGGCTCGGAAAGTGGAGGAATAATACGCGTGCGGTTCTCAAGGATGACAACTATAGAATGATCTTTATTCAATTTTACATTCGTAGCAGAGTGGAAGCAGAATAGTGTGCGTGTCAGTGTGTGTGTTACATGAGTGGGGATAACTGGGATAAATGAGATAAAATAGTAATGTTGCACTCAAAGTAATTGTGTGGTATAATTTGACAACGGTGCCACACGATTGAGTAGCCCGTCACTCCTCCTCAACGTTGTCAGTTGGAGGTCTAGGATAGCTCCTTAACTCCGATGGCAGATCGGTGCCTCTCAAGCTTGATTCGGTCCAACGGCTTTGTCATGAGGTCCACCTCCATGCGCTCGGTTGGCATGTAACGAAGTTCGATGATTTTTTGCTTTTGGAGGTCTTTGGTGTAAGCGCACTTGGTGTCAATGTGCTTAGAACGACGTTCAAGATGCTCTGACTCGACGAGCATTATGCACGATTGATTGTCTTCCCAAACGATGATCGGATTGAGTGGGGCTTGCTTGATGTCGTTGAGCAACTTCCGGTGCCACATGAGCTGCTGACAACCATCCGCCAGCGCGACGAATTCCGCCTTCGTCGAGGACAGGGCGACACACGACTGCTTTCGTGTTCCCCAGTCGACGAGACCACCGCCGAATTTCAGGAGGAATCCAGAATGTGATTTCCTATCACGTTCGTCGCCGGCCCAGTCGGCATCCACGAAGCATTCCGTTTTGCCGTGTCCGGAACCCAGGTACAAAAGATGATTCTTCGTGGCCTTGAGATAGCGGAGAACCCTCTTTGCTTCGGTCCAATCTCAGTTGGTCGGGTTGGTGACTTTTCTTCCAAGCAGGGAGACGCAGATATCTGGCCGTGTGTTCACCGCGACGTTAAGCAAACTTCCTACCAAACTGCGGAATGAAGCGTTTGTAGGCAGTTCGGTCTCCTCCTTTTGCTTTAAGTACGTGGGGTCGATTTGTACCTTCAATGTGGCTGGCTTGATCGAGGATGTAGTGGACACCAGCCTTTTCAACGCGTATTCCCAGGAACTGATTAGGCTCGCCGAGACAGGAGAGCTTGAACTTGTCCTGAAGCTGCCGACGTATTTCATCAAACTCGGCCTCGGAGTTGCTGACGACGAGCAAATCGTCAACGTACACTAGAATGTAGTTCTGTTCGCCGTTGCGATTTCGGATGTACAGGCACATGTCGCTATCCGCTGGCTTAAACCACATAGACTTTAACACTCCGTCGATTTTCCTGTTCCAGGCACTGCTTGAGCCCATAAATGCAGCGTTTGAGCTTGCATACCATGTCATTATTCCGGCCGAAGCCAGGCGGTTGCTTCATATACACTTCGTTTCGTATATCTAGGTGCTTGACTAACTTTTGCTGCTGGCTGACCAGTACGAGGATGATCCGAAGGGCCGTTTGACGCACGACAGGGGCGAACATCTCGTCGTAATCCTGGCCGAACTTCTGGGAGAAACCCTGCGCAACTAGTCTCGCCTTGTGCCGCACTACTCGTCCGGTTTCGTCCACTTGCAGCCTACCGGTTTGCGCCCAGGGGTAGGGGGACGAGTTCCCAAGTGCCGGTTTCCAGGAAAGCTTCGAACTCCTCCTGTATCGCGGCTTTCCAGATCGCCGACTCAGGGCCTTCAACTGCGTCTGAATAGCTTTGTGGTTCATCGCTGCTGTGTTTCGTCACAGCGGTGACGTCACCGAATCGTTACGGTGGGACACCCTTCGTTGGACGCGTGGATCGCCTCGGTTCTCCGAGGTGTAGTGACTCCATGTCACTAAATCACCGTCCGATTGATTTGTATATTCATCTGATGTATCGTAGTATTCAGGAACTTCTGGTTCCGGACTCACATCAGGTTCAATTTCGGGTTGAGTTTCAGGTTCGATGTCTAGTTGAGCCTCCAGTTCGGCATTGGTTGAAGCGTCTATCGAAATCTCCGTTGGATCCTTCTTCACGTCGTAAGACGTACAGCGTCGTACAACGAACTTGGCATCCCGGCTAATGTAGATTTTTCTCGTGGTTCTGTCCAGGAAGCGATAAGCTTTATGCTCCGATGAGTAGCCCACGAATGTTAACTTTTGTGCTGTGGCATCTTCCGTTTTACCTTTGGGATGTGGACCCAAGCACTGCAGCCGAATATCTTGAGGTGATCGACCTTCGGTTTCGCTCCGGTCCAAAATTCGAATGGTGTGACGTCGAGGGGCTTCGTTGGCAGAACGATAAAATTTTATTTTTTGAAATAGGTACAAAGCAATGATCCTGTGTAAAAGGTATTGTATTGACGTGGTTATAAAACTCCTCAAGTTCTTCTGACATTTTACTGTTCAACTGATATGAAGCAGTAATTCAGTTTTGCAATACTTTTATTTTATCATATCGACTAACTAATACTTCTATCTAAGATAATCTCGGAGACGCAGAGGTTAACACGACCTCTAACAACGATTATCAAATTAATCATCCTTCCTCTTCCCGATCAATCAGTAAACTTGTACATTGAAGATTGGAAACAACTCCTTGTAAAGCGGAAATGAATGTTGTATCATCACAGAAACGTTATAGGTTTAATTGAAATTCAAACAAATCTTTTTCTCAACATTTAATTTCCTCAAATAAAGTATGTTCCTTACACTTTTGCAATAACAGATTTAAACTCCAACCTCACGTCCAACTCTTTTAACCTTTGACTTGACTCCTGCCATCAAAGTTTGGACAATCTTCTCTCTTCAGGTTTGGTAGGCTTTTGTCCACTTCTGCTTGAAATTTTTACCCGTTTTTGATTCTTCTCTCATTTTTCGACAATGAGCTTTCACTATTGCCCACAATTTCACGATCGGTCAAAGCTCTGGGCTGTATAAAAAATTAATGTCACGAAGAACCACTATGACATTATTTTCCTCGTACCATTTCTTCGTCACTGTTGAGTAGTGGCAAGATGCAAAATCAAATTGTCAAGCCCAGTTTTCAATCAATTTTTCAAGCCTTTTATCATCTCGACGAGGTTTCTTCTGAGCTTTGAGTGACAACAGCCCGCAGTAGGAATGAATGGCCTTCTAGGTTAAAATCCCTCTAAAATAATTCAACAACAACAACAACCCACATCTCACTTTAATGTACAGTTGATTTAGCTAAATCCACTATTTTGGGAACATCTCTGACCGACTTGTTGGGCTTGCTCTTGAATAATTTAACCACTTGTTTCTCGTTTTGTTTGTTGCATGGCCCTTTTTATAATGCTTAAATTTTAAAGTAAACAATATGCACGTCAACGCGAAGGTGGCAATTACCTCTATGTAAGGTCTGACCCAGTTGCCACAACAATATAAGTGAAATGATCTAAATATGCTCATGACACACACTCGCGTTCATTATGCACGATACACAAGCACTACAAAAGTGCTACGTCATACTATTTTTTTTTATTCGTTCGCTCGGTGATTGTTTATTCTGTGCGCTAGAAACTTTAATATTTCAACCGATTCCAGTCTATCGATGACGAAAAATTAGCTTTTCATCGATACTTGACTCCAATCGTTTGCAGCTCTATGTAGCAGAAATTCAATTAACTCAGTCAAACTTACTATAAATGATTCATTTAACGGGGAGGAAAGGTTTCTGTTCAATAAATGGCATTTGTATCATGAGTATTTCAACAATTCAGCATTTATAATGAACGTTTAAATCGATTTTTTTAATCTGAATCAATGAACGCCTAGATAAAGATGAATAGGGTTACGTCATCACTTGTTGGCTCAGCAGTGTTTACGTTATTATTGCTTTCAAGACAATGTGGCCAGACCTTTTATAGACGTAATTGTATGAAAGGATCCACTGACAGCTAAACCATATACTTACACGGAAGAAAAAAAGTACCCATTTGAGCAGTTGCGTGTGGGAAGCCAATTTTGGGTATAGGTATGTTAACCGACCCGTTGAGTATAAATAACTAACTTTTGGGTGAATTCTACGGACGCGACAAAGTTAAAAAAAATACGTTCGGACTCGCTGAATGTGGTCCTTCTGTGTCAATTACACTTATTTCGATCAGTAACAGAGAAACAATTATGACGTGCACAGTCTTCAAATTATAAAATAAAACACGTTTTGACAAGTAACATACAAAAATAATTTAAATTATTAAAAATGAAAAAAAAAAATTTGATTGTATAAAAAAAACTCGGATTTTTTTTATATAGGGAAGGTGTACCTATACTAATCTCATCACTTTGCAATTCATCCAACTTGAAATAAAACGATTGACACCTGACAGGATTGGTTAGTAATGTTTGTTTTAGTTATTTAACGTAAGCAAACATTATTAGAAAATGAAACCGATCCATCAACTGCCATATTGTTTGATTCATCGTAGGATGAATATAGGCACAATAAGATTAATATGGAGGCAGTTTCCCTATCTTGGTTTATATGTTTTGAGCTTTTATAATTACATTTTTTTAACACAATGGTTCAATATTATTTAAACCTTCGTCAAAGGCGCTATAGCAATCAAGCGAACCACTTTAGTCTTATAGTATTTTTTTTTTACTATAAATTGTATTTTTACACAGGTTTTTTTTTTAAATCGTGATCATGAACCACGAATCTCATTAATCAAGAGAAATAAATGTGAAAAGTGCAAGAAAATTGAATGTTACATATTGAAATACATTATTATAATATTTATTATTAATTTTATGTTATACATTATTAAATATATACAAAATATATTTTTATTAGCATGCGAAGATAAAAAAAATGGCAATCAATTACATACTAAAATTGTAACTTCTGAATTTTATGTGTGTGCATGCAAGGTTTTTTGCGTGCATTAAGGTTGAAGGATTCATTATCAATTTTTAGTCATCATCAAAAATTCAAAAGCAGTTTTTTTCGTTCAAAATCAAAACATAGTTCATGAAAATGTATTCACTGTATTCTACTTACCAAACAGACCACAGTGAATACATTTTCATTTCCAGTATTTTAATACTAAACGATGAAACTGGTTTAGAATTTTTGATAATGACGTAAAAATGATGATGAATCCTTCAACCTTAAAACTGTAACATTCTCATTTTTTCGTTGCATCTGAAATTCACTATAACCAAATGAAAAAAATCTTCTGTTCTTGCTTTTGGTTGCACTAAATTTGCGATACAAGCAGTAGTCTCTATGAAATTTAGAATTGAAGTGAGAAAGATGATGTACGCAACATCGAGGTATACCTGTAATAAAGGCACTATATACATCCAAATTCAGAGGAAACATTTAGAAGTTATGAAAGGATAGTTACACATACAAAATTACATAAATTATCTGTAAAGTAAAATTACTACAACAAAATTATAACAACAGTAATGATAAAGCAATGCGCGGCATGAGTCAGGGTAGCTCAAATTTGATAGAAAGGCTATTTGTGTGGCAAAAAATTAAAAATTCATTCAGTAATAAGTGCAAAAGTGTAACGCAGATTACGTTGCAGCTTCTTGTAGTCAAGGCACCATACACTTCCTAATCCTAAGAGCAAGAAAAAAAGGATAGGAAAGATCGTTGAACATACAAACCCAATAATTAATAGTCTATATAATCAATAATTTAATAAATAGAATTGAAAATTATTTACAAAACATGGGAATTCCATGGACAATCTGAAATTGAATGACATATAAGGAAAAGTTTAACTAAATTTTCGATGTTCTGTGCCATTTCCTTGCATCGCAACAATTTGTAGTGGATCTCATGTGTTCTATAGTAATTTCAATTGACGAGATGAATTTAAATGCAAAAATATACTATCAAACCATTATGGAAAATACAAAGAAAAACCTAGTTAAAAAATAATATGAGCATGATAGTTCACAATGCTAGACTATAAATCGGTAACTAAGCTGATCACCATCTGATCGAAAGACTTCCGCTAGCTATTAAAATGATATTAGTTAAACCCGAACTCAGGAACAATCAGCAACAACATGCTTTCCATACAGCTTATGTTAGATGGGCTTAAACTTATAAATACGCTCAAATGCGAAGCTTGAGATACACCCAAAAAAGAATGGGTTAAAACACCACGCTACATCATAACCGACTTATATCACTTATCTTTGCCTGCCGGTTTTGTCCCGCAACAATGTGAGTCAGGTGTGATCCACCCTATTATGCAATCACTCGCGCCACCGAACAATAGCCAATCCAAACAATAGCTAACTGCTATACCCGATATCACAATAGTGCGCAACAATGTATCGACACAACCGTTCACAGCCGTTTTTCAAAGCAAACTGCCACAGATTTGGTTTATTGGAAAGGAAAAAAATTGTAGCCAGTCAAACTGTCAGATTTAATGTAGCAATAAGTTGACAGGCGGCGCTGCTGCTCAAGACGATTCCAACGTAATTAAATTGGAATTTTATCCCCTCAAATTTACATTGTTTTGTTCGAGCTTGAATGTCTGTCTGCGGTTCATGTAATGTTAGGGCATTTTCGATTAATAAAGCAGTTATTTAAGATTGCAAAAAACTCGTGTCATTTTGTGTTGAATTGAAAAAGGATTAGACGCGAGCCTTAAGTGAAACTGCTTTTAATTATTTTTTTTTAAATACTGGCAAGCAAATGGAAACTTCTGATATCTTGAATTCGGCAATAAGATAAAAATGATTGTCACGTTGCGAATTAAATTTCCAATATAATGACATGTTTACTGACGTTCCAGACGGCCTCCGTGTTTGCTTTCAATAATTAAAATCTACAACCACCAGTGTGTCACCTTTGACCACCGGCTGGACTGTACATGCCATGCAGGTATTGACAACATACTCTTCTGGCAATATCGTGGGCACCGTGGATCAGGGACATGAAATCTCGGTTGCGGTTGCGCTGCCGTCCAACAATCATTGGATGTTCGAATTTAGTAGTATTTAATTTTCGAACATTTCCACACAATCTAGATTTCACGCCATCAAACCCGAAAACCAATAACCACAAACACGCTCTCTCTCTCTCTTTCTCTCCCCGAGCCTGCAGTTCCGATGTGCTCCTTTCATTTTCATGCTGGCATTGTTGTACCTTCCTACCTGTACAGAAATCGGGTTGATACTCAACAAACATTCCACCGTAGGTCCCCCGGTATGATGATCGCCATCACCACCCTTTGCTTGACGTTTGCTGAATTCTACAGCAAAATTGTTCGAGGGGGCCTGATCTCAGGAAGGAAGGAAGAGCGGGATATATAGCAGTCGTATTATAGTGCAGTGACACCAAAAACAAGTCATTGATTCGTACTACATGAAGTTCTCACAATTTCGATTTCGATACATTTATTTGACATCATCACGTAACATGTCGGTGGCGACATTGGGAGGCAATCCAGTCAGTGTCCCAGTCAGCTAAGCAATGCTTAATGTTCTATAAACTACAACGACGACCGTGTCCTACTGCTCCGTTGCTAAATATATACACGTACCTATACCTGCCAACCGAACCCACCTGGCTGGAATTGCACAAACTGCATTACCTAGTCGCGAACATGAAACAGAGCCATGGGACGTGGCAGTCAACTGCAAATTTATTTAACATTGATTTATCGATTAACCAAACCTATTGTGAGTTTACTGCATGTCAGATGTTGTCAAGAGTGATTTGCTTTTTGACGGTACAAATTCAATTATGTTGACCTACAACACACAGCAGAGGTGATCAATTTCAATCGTTAGCTCTAGAATGTTTTTGCATTAAGATAAATAATCGATATCATTAACATACAAAAGTATTATAAGTTGCACATAGATAAGAGGAAAAGATTTTGTATCGAAGGTAAGGATTGCATTACCTTATGTTAACTAGAACTTGTATGCTGGCTGGAAACCACATATTAGTTGAGAAAACCGTGGTTTTTCGTTGGGAGTTATGTTTTGAGGGGGGATTCATGACCCTTCCTAAGATGTTTTTGCATTAGGGTCAATATTGACCCGGATTTCAATAACGTAGAGTCAATGAGTATGCACAATTTGAATGGTTCGGGGCTCAAAAATGCATTGAATCAAAAATAAACTGGTTCCGCTAACATTGTCTCCCAGGAATCTGCTACAAAGGGAAGGAAGTTTTGCTTGGCTGTTTTAACATATGAAACATTCCAGACTCTTTGTAGAAAATTGGCGTCTTCAGCAAAGTTTCCCAGTGAGTACTGAAACGTCTTTTCGTATTATCATATTAGTTCCAAATCGTGCAGCAAAGATGGCACTGTCTATCTTTGCCAAATGAAGCAGAATGAAGTAGAAAGTTGTCGTCTTGGGCAAATTTGTTTGAGTTTAAAATGTAGTTATTTCACATTATCAAAGTAGATCTTGCCGCAGAGATGGCGCTGCAGTCTTTATTTGTCAAATAAAACTTTTGAGAGTTATAATGCTTGAAATTGGTTAAATTTTTCAAATTTACATGCAACCCTAGGAGTGGACAGCAATTTCTGCTGTCACACAAAGATTTGATGAGAAAGTATTGATAGAAGTTGTGTATTTCTAAACCTCTAATTGGGAATTTATTTCTATCACATGTAGTTATTAGGAAGTGTAAAACAAAAATTTCACATCGCTAGAACTGCTCTGTGCCATTGGTGGCATATGAGCACGATCAAGCGCGCATTCTTTTGCCTGTCAAGGGGGAACTCTTCCCCTTGCCTACCCGGTAAGGTAGCTAGGTAACAGATTGTGCGCTCGACCGGATGCCGCTCTTCAAACATGCCCTACGCTCAATTTCAACTACTTCTATTCAATATCACAACCTGCCGTGCTCTTACTTTCAATACTTTCTCTTCAAATCTTTGGTTCTTGCAGAAATTTATGTCCACTCCTAGGGTTGCATGTAGATAAGAAGGATATATCCAATTTCCAACATTAAAATTGATAACGTGCTTCATGCAATAACAAACCACATGATTAGTTTAATGATTTTGCAGTCTTTATTTGTCAAATGAGGCTCTAGAGAGTTGCCGTTTTCAGCAAAGTGAAATGAAGACATTTTTTTATAAATCATTTCTTTGTACAGACTCAATCGAATTAACTTTACAGAGCCAAGTTTTCATATTTGTATACAAAAATTATCTTAAAACTAACGTTAAGAGGGTACCTGACATAGAAAGCTCTGAATTAATAACAGTGGAAGTGCCTTTAGACCACTAAGTTAAGAGCAATCAATTAGCTAATTGCGAAAGCAATAAGCTTGAAACGTCAAGAAAGAAGAAAAAGAAGGAAGATGTTATGTCCACTTGAAAAACTTCATCAAAGCTATTGGCGGCCACGAAAATCAACATACGGCCAAATATCTACAGCTGTCAAAATTCACTTTGATATCGTAGTCACTTTGATATCGTACATTACCATATAGTTATGTAGCAGTCATTCCAAAGATAAATTTATCTTTGGAATGACTGCTACATAACTATTTGGTAATGTTTTTTATGTCATTCTGAAACCACATGACTTCTCTCAATGAAAAATTTACCGTTTAATGCATTTTTCAACTAACCATCATAAGATCATATGAATGAGTCCTAAAACAGGATTTCAAAACAGCATTTAACGAGTTCATAAAGTCGAAATGAAACTTTTTATAGAAGTTAAAGGAATTTGAGACAACAAGGCTCCATGAACTGTTATATTTTGGTGTGATGTCATCGTACAATGATCGATCGAAAACGATTCTTTTTTTAATCTTGATAGTGATGCCATTGTAGAACAGTTTGCTGCGACTTTGACCCGTACAACTAAGTTTAGATTGTTGAAAACGGATTTTGCTTATAATTGAATTGAAACACATAAATATCATGACCATATAAGTGTTAGAATAAAAACTAAATTTGCCCTAATGTTTTAGATCTTGGCCTCGAAATATCGTAAGCGTTGAACCTGGACCTGCACGCGATCTCTTTATAATGCACAAGTAGGTCTCACTGGTGTTCATTGTCCTAAATTTTATGACACAAAGACCGTAGGCGACCAGTACACTACTTGGTGAACCATGACTGATCATTCCACTGTCCACTTCTTGGAGACAAGAATCAGAGTGTCCATAAGATGTCTACTTAAGTTTGATACATTACGGTAGTAGTTGGAGCACCTAAATTAACATAAAATGTAATTATTGATAAATTTGGAACAAATAAAGAGTTAAAAAAAAGAGTGTCCATAAAAAGGGAAGCAAACGAGCCGTGGATAATTATCAAGGTTGCTCTCTTATTGCAAGCAGTATTTGAGTGCTGATCAACATGGGTTTACTTCTGGTCGCTCTACAACCACTAATCTGATGTGCCTGACTTCGTATATTATCGAAAGCATGACTGATCGGGCTCAGACAGACGTTATATACACCGACCTATCTGCGGCATTCGACAAGTTGAATCATGCCATTGTGGTTGCTAAACTCGACAGGCTTTGTGTAAGCGGTAATCTAATGAGTTGGGTCCGCTTGTATATCACGGGTCGCCAATTAATGGTTGCCATAGGAGATTGCAGATCAGCTAGCTTCTCCGCCACATCAGGTATACCTCAAGGAAGCCACCTGGGACCGTTGATTTTCATACTCTACTTCAATTACTAGCATCTGGTTATCGAAGGTCCTCCTCCTTAGGGTTCATATTCAGGATGCTAAGAACTTCTCCGACATCTACTGTCTGAAATCACTCTATTGTTCCCTGGTACGATCGATACTCGAGTATTGTTCTGCGGTTTGGAACCCAAACTACAACAACAGTGCTGAGAGAATCGAATCAGTTCAACGTCGCTTTCTCCGTTTTGCGCTTCATGGAATACCTTGGAATGATCCATTTCGGCAACCCAGCTACGAACACCGTTGTCAACTGATCAATCAAGAGCTGCTCCGGACTAGAAGAGACACAAGCAGAGCCTTGATCGTCGCCGGCATCCTGCAGGGTTAGACGGATTGCGAGGCTCTTCTGAGGCAAATCAACCTGTTTGTTCAACCTCGACTGCTTTGCAACAATCTCATGTTAATGCTGCCTCTGCATCGAACAAATCATGTAGTAGACGGTGCGATTTCCGGACTACAGAGAGTGTTCAACAGAGTGGCATCTTCAGAGTAGCAGTCTTCGATTTTCATATCCCACGAGATGCGCTTCGTCGAAGGTTTTCATCTATTTTTGCCGTCAGGACTATGAGATCAAGACTTACTATGTATTTTTAAATGTTTTTTTATGTTATGACCATGCTTAAATGTGTAACTGTAAATTTTGACAATGAATTTTTAAATGATTAACATCATTGGAGCTACACCCAGCCTGTTGATGAATAATAACAATAAACAATGAAAAGAGTTCGGGCGCCATGAGGTTAAAAGCCAACGGATTAACTACCCGTGTAACGGTTTATACCAAATTGCTAACAAGTTCTAATATCAGATTATCAGTGCTTGATCGCCAAATATGTTTTCATTTAGGCTGACTGAACAGCGAAAATAACAAAAGAGAGAACAAATTAATATTCGCTGGATATCACAATATTAACTCGTTTGATTATCATCGAGTTCATTTTGATAACAAAGTTTGTGATATGAATGTGATTTAAAATTATGTTATCAACACGACATCAAATTCTTACACTATTAATTGAAGTTTATATTTTTTTCTGGTGAGAATCTCAATTTTAAACCCATGACATGCTGGTAATATTCAGCATTCGTCAGTATGCTGGTAGAATTCTGTAACGTTCGTCAGAAATCGTCTTGTTGATAAAGATGATTACTAAATTTGTTATGCGATAACAGGTGAGTTCAAAATGCTATCTGAGATAACAAAACTTGTTACTTATTTGAGATCAGTTTGTTATTTGACTTTACTAGGCTAACCAAAGTCAGACAACTTTCTTACTATTCATTGGCGCTTGCCTTAGTCCGGCTGATGAAGTAGTGTCCACTCTGTTTATTTCTTTTTTCTTTCAACTTCCCCATCATAATGCTTTTAAAGTTCTGTCCAGTTAGAATCCGGAATCACTTATTGTGTTGTGCACGGAAAGTGACCGCTGCCAGAATTTTTTTTACAGTGGTTTGTTTACCTAGGCGCCCGCTTTATGTGGTAGAAATCACGATGTTTTGTGCAGTAAGCCAAAAGTTATTCCAGATGGAAGACGAGAGGAGAGAGCAAATTCTGCACACCCACGCTGATACTCCAACGTGGTCCGCAATAAAAATCATAAAAACGTTGAAAATCGCCAAATAAACCCTGTATGATGCGTTCAAACGTTTCAGGGAGCGAAAGAGCGTGGATCGAGTGCCTCAAGGTAAGCGACGTAGTGGAACATATGACCGCAAGCTGAACCAGAGAGTATTGAGAACCGTCAGAGCAAACTCTGGACTATCAGATAATGAAATTGCACAAAAATACGCTATTGCTCGCAATATCGTTCAAAGAACGCGTTTGCGAGCAGGATATCGTTCTTATCGAGCCAACAAGCAACCAAACAAAATGTTAAAGCAAAGTTTCGTCACCAAAACTCGAGCTCGGAAACTATATCACCAGGTTTTGACGAAGTACCGAGGATTCCTGCTCATCGACGATGAAACCTACGTCAAAATGGATTTCGAATAGCTTCCTGGTCAAATTCTACATGGCGACGGCACAAGGAGATGTTCCTGCAAAGTTTAAGTTTGCTTTTATGGACAAATTTGCCAAAAAACTGATAATTTGGCAAGGGATATGCAGCTGCGGAGCATAGACCAAAGTGTTCGTGACGAATAAGACGATGGACTCGAAGCTGTACATGGAAGAAAGCCTCAAAAACCGCATACTACTTTTCATTAAAGCCCATAAAGGTTCCGTGAAGTTTTGGCCAGATTTAGCGAGTTACCACTTCAGCCGGAAAGTCATCTAGTGGTACCGCGATAATAACGTAGATTTCATAAATAAAAACACAAATCCACCCAACTACTCGGAGCCATCGAGAGATTTTGGGCAATAATGAAGCGGAAGCTTAAGAAAAGTGGAAAAACGGCTCGGGACCAAAATGTGGAACAAATGTGCCAAGAAAGTTAACTCCGAAGTTGTGCAGCGTTTGATGGGAGGAATAAAGAAGAAAGTGCAAATTTTCATTAGAAACGAAGAAAAATGATTTAAATTGATATTTTTCCTTATTTTACAGAAAGCTACCTTTGTTTTGATATATTAAACTTATTTGTACGTCAATCCGTTACCGAGATACAGATGATTCTATTATTCCGGATTCTAAATGGACATAGTTTTATGCAGTTTGAATTGTATTTCAATGTACCGCAAAAACGGCTTGGATAACATTTAAATGTTTTGATTAAAATATCAAAATTGTATGGAAACAGTATTGAAAAATTTACCTAGTCGTTAAGCAAGTGGAATTAAGAAGGAGAAAATAATGAGATTAAAAGTAATAAAATTATATATTTCATGTATAAGATTTGATTTTTGTCTTTACTTATTCATAATATGTCAGATGAAATTTACAACAACAAATAAACAAATAAACAAACAAATAATCTTTTAACTCAATTAAAAAAATCCCATTACGAATGAAACAATACAGTGCAGATATTTTCCGAAAAGGAAAAAAAATATTAAACATATCCCAATCCAAAGAGTTAGTATTTTTTGCTGGAATGGCTGAAAAGAGGAAGTAAACGTTCGTCGGCAGATAAACGTTTTAAATCCACTACCAAAATATAAGTGAGGTTCAACGACCGTGTGTACCGTGATATCGAAAAGATCAATTCCGTTCTCTCGTCTCGCTCAATTACAACAGCTTACAGAAGATTATCAACTTTTCTATAGGGATCAGAAAAATCAATCAGCGTTAATCCAGTTATCTCTTCCACCAGTTTTAATATTAATCGAATCTCCTGGATGAGTAATTGAAAACCTGTCATAGCTCTGTTCTTTCTTGGACATGACGTGTCAAAGAGCAAAATGCAGCGAAAGGAACAATCTTATTATGAGTTTTCAATGCTTTAATGAGTGGTTTTACTTATTCATTCACTATCAGCTTTCAATGGAATAGCAGTATTTTCCGAACACAGCAGAGAGCAAATCCGGACAGTTACGGTTATACAAAGAGTAGAAAGTTGAAACGCAAGCCCATTTTAAATCAATTTGCATTTGTTTGATCACCCAGGAAAAAAAAGCTTATCAGAAGCAGCATCATGACTTTTTTATGCCCGTTGCGATCCGCGAGTCGGCAGGAAGCAAAACCGTTGATTATTACTGGGCCATCGTTTGGCGCATTCACCAGATAGAGCTTTGAACGTAGTGGTAGGCCAGATACAAACAAAGCAATAAAAGTAAATTGCTCACATATGAGTTTCATGGCTCAATGATAATTAATTTTCATTTATGCCTCCATTCTTGGCATACGACCGCTTTGACTATCTGTAGTATGTTGAAATGTATGCTGTATGCTAAATGTTTTGCTCAAAGGACATCAACAGATGCGCAACGGAAAAATCACTTGGAAATTAATCGCACTTTTTTCCATAACAAGTTTTAACAAATTGATCATATTTATTCTAAAGTAGACTTACAAAATAGTGCGTTTTACGTGTGTATTCAATCTTATTTCCAATGTTTGGTAGCGATAGACTGAAAACTGTTTTACGAAGCAATTTATAAATTGGGTTGATGCGTAAAAATCGTAAAAATCCTTACGATCGCTTTTAAAAATTTGGTACACTAGTTAGTTCAGATTTACTAAGTTATAAAATATTAGTTAATATTCAATCAGTTTTACAGATTTCCAAACTTTCACTAGCAATTTACTTACGTTTTTACTCGTATGAGAATATGAATAATATGAGCATTCGAAAGATTTGTGCTGCGATCAAGATGTGTTCATCGTTATCCGAGAACTCCCTGAAGTTAAATTCTTCTGATCTACAGCCCGAGTAGGACCGAATAACTTGATAACTGGCTTTGGTATTTAGGAGCTCAGATTAAGAGGTAAAATACTTGAGGATACTACCATAAAATTGTTCCCACAATGTTATGCGAATACCAAATTGAGGTAAGACAATACGAAAATATTACCTCTCAGGTATTCCCAGGTATCCAAATTAACAAGTTTTGTTATTCGAGATTAGGTATTTTGCTTAGGTATTTCACCTCTTAATCTGAGCTCTTTATTACCAAGCCCAGTTATCAAGATCAAAATTAGGTATTCATATGTTGTTGTCTCCTGCTCGGGAAGCGATACCCGATTATGAACCACTGAACCGAATCAAACGAAACAACCACCAAATGAATGGTGTTGTAATGAAATATATTGCATTTTAAGTGTGAAACGTGGTGCGTTTATCTGGACCAATTTTGTAAAAATGTAAATTTGTTAATAAAAGATTAAATCATATAAACTACTTTTTACACTACTACTACAAAACTTGACAAAATAGTCAAAAGGTCGAAAGTAACGTTTGAAAACAATGCGTATTTTTTTGAGAGCTGCTTGCTCCCACAAACAAAATAGCACCAAGAACAGATACAGGGAGTCATTACCTTCCCATCAGTAGTGGATATAGATGTTAGCAACCTGGCTTCTCCAGGAAATTTACGTTTGAAGTCATTGTTTACAATTATTACTTTCGATCTTTTGACGATTTTGTCTAGTTTTGTAGTTCAAAGTAGTGTAGATAGTAGTTTATGTGTTTCAAATTAGATTTTCGTTTACAATTGTTTTTTTGTTTTGATTTGTGTTATTCGTTCTACATTTATATGGTTTCTTATATTCGTGGAAGCCTTTTTATAGCACACTAGGATGAATGTTTGTTTTTATGGGAGGCTACATATGCGAAAGAGATGGAAATCAAATGAACACTTGAATACAACACAATGGCCAAGTGTGCCAAGTGCTGAGTCAAAGGTGAGTAGTGTTTAAATAATGGCATGAGTCAGTTCATGGATGTAACTTTTTTTTAGATATTCAGTTTTTAGAGTGCTTGTATGTAGTAAACGCGTTGCAAACATCTGTTGAATTTGTAAACACGTACTAAAGGTAATCCCAAGTAACACGAAATGTGTCATTGCATACATTTGTGCTTTAGTGTGACAAATTATTATGTTACCATTCCCGTGATTAAAAACCTTATAGAGAACTACTATAGAATTGAAATAGCGCAGAAGGTGGAGCCTGCGAAAAAAAATTTATGTTTGACAATAATCATAAACATAAAAATCTGAGGTATAGTAAAACAGATTTTTAATAGTTTTGAAAAAGGTGTTCATGAATCAGGTTTGAACCTAGAACTCCAAGCATACAAGATCGGTCTTCTTACCACTCGACCATTTCAACACGTGAGAAATGGAATCATAAGAATCTCCTTAAACCTCACCATTTTTATTTAAACTATTACCAACATGATAGAAGACAATTTAACATAAAACAATTCAAGCAAAAATAAAGGTTTGATTTGAAAAGATTCATTATGTTTTGGTGATTATTCGATTACACTTTAGCTAATATTAATTGTAGCAACAGGAATTGGCTAAAGCAATATTTAACTTTTCATATCATACTAGAATGGTTCATACATAGAATTAGGCATCATACTAGCATGGAATTAGGTTTTTGAATGTTTAGTGGTAAAAACATATGTGATATAAATACATATTTGATATATTTGATAGTTATTAGTCTTGCATAAAAGTACAGGAACGGTAATTCAAGGTCCAATACGACACGAACAAAACATACATTACTAGTTCTGATGGCATTTGACATTTCTTGAATTTGTTTGTCTCTAGAAATACGGAAGACTTGTGTTGCTACATATGCATAACATAATTTGCAAACAAGATGTCAGACGTAAACAAACAAGTCCTATCTTAAAAACATTAAACACATATATGACAAACCAATTTGTCATATGAGTGAATCTAAACTCATATTGCAAGACACGAACATCTTCATTACTAAACTAGTCAAACTTAACTTGTATAGATCTACAGTATGACACATGGAAAAATATAACCTTTTTGTTTATGTTTTCGGTGCTACCTGGGATGTTACTAAAGGTCGCATGATACTTGATTGTAATTTTGTCATTTCGCGTTGGACAGCTCGTTCGATGGATATTTTCTATTGTACGGGCTGGATTAATATTCCTCGTTCGGCGATCGTGGACGCTGAACGGAGGTGATTTGAGCGATCTGGTTTACGTCGTCTGCAAGAACGCCAGACTCGTGCGCCCTGCAAAAGCCCGCCTATTTCTGGTAGCTAAACGGAGAAGAGTGAAGTTCACCCGAAAGCCGTAGAAATTGTTTCGATGATCGCCAATAATCCGTCGTGATTCCCTGTGAAACGGATACCGAGAGTGCGGTTTCAGTGATCCGTTGTCAAGTGTCGAACACTGAACTGGACCTTACCCAAAATATAGTAGTCTTCCTTAACCCCGCTCGGTCATAGCGGAAAGGTAAGCGAAGCCGGTTTGCTTGGGAAAGGGGGCTCTGATATTGAAGAGGACGGTCAATTCCGGACGTTCTCGACGAGATATAAATCAGAAGCCTTCCGCCCAGCCGCCCCGCTCTCCGCATCTCTAGTTCATATTGAGCACGGGTCCAGATACTTCACGGCATGCCATTTGTGTGGTCACGGCGTCGCCATTTCGAAACCGTCGCCATTTCGGAACCGTCGCCCTTTGGAAACCATCGCCATTTCGTAACCGTTGCCATTTTTGAACCGCCACCATCGCTTCAAATTATCGTCGCTTCGTTCCGTCATCATCATTGTTTCGTTTGTCATCGTCACCACCGTCATCGGAAAAGTGCTGCGCAGGTCAACAATTTTTGTTTTATTCCAGCCCTATAGCACACCTTCCAGTTCTGTTGATAACACTACATTCCAAACTGTTTGGCCACCAACTGCTCATCTATGCTTCTTCAAAGCTGAAATGTGTACAAAGTGGCCCACTGTATAGATGGGCCAAAACAAGTTAATAAAACCTTCAAAAAACAAGAAAGATTTTAAAGATGTTATGACCACTTGAGAACCTTCATAAAACCTATTGACTGCCATCAAAACCAGCATAGGGGCAAATGGCCACAGCTGTCAAACTGTACTGTGTTGGTTTTTGTTGTTCTGCTTTGTTTTATTCTCTGCTCTTCTGACTCATTCAATAATAAATAATATCTAGGAAAAAGTCCTAGTGTTGCGGGAAATTTTGTTTAATTACAAAATATCCACAACAAATAGAGTTTTATGTAGAGTATCATTCTCCAAATCAAATGCGCATTTAATTTTATGGTGAATATTGGCACGATAAAAGCTGAAAATTAATGCGCCTCGGAAATTATGCGATTTTACAACAACAAAAATAAAATTGATATATATCCTATAATTTAATCTTGAATTTCCTGAAAATGTATGGAATTCAATCGGGTTATCTAAAAGAATGCGGAAATTACTCTCCACTCTATAGTTCATTTGTATTACATGAAATATTTGGTGCATTTATTTCTCCACATTTCAACGATTACTTGTATTTTAACATGGCGATTAAAAGAAATCTCAGTTTTTTCGAAAAGCCAATTTATCTTTGCAATGGCTACTAGAAATCTATTTGGTCATTTGGTGACTTCCCTCAATGCCAATTAGTCGTTTAATGCATTTACTGGAGGCAAAATGGTTTCAAAATACTGTTGCAACTGGCCATAATAAGATAATACGAATGAGTCTTGAAACGGCATTTCATAACAGCATTTTACGAGTTCATGAAGTCAAAATAAAACCTTTAATAGGAATCAAAGGAATTTTGGAAGACAGGGCTACAAGGTCATTGTAAAGAAGCTGTGTAGGTTCTCATAAATCTGACTAAAATATAAAACCTACTGGCACCTCTTGGTACCATAATAAAACCAAATTGGTTTCCAGTATCGTTCATATAACTTTAATAAAACTAAATAAAGCTGCATAGTTTTGGCAACATTATTGGGGTAGGCCCGTACAAAGTTTTATAGCCATGATTAGTGAAATAGAGAAAAATATGACACAAGTTTTTGCTGAACTAAGTGTATAAGTATATTTTTTTGTTCAAAAGTTAGAGGTAATTTTAACGAAAAAAATGGCCGATTTCAAGCAGTCCCCGCTTGTGTTCCCCAGAAGTACCCGGGCTCATTTATATAGCATTATGCTCTTCAATACCCATTAAAACAAGAATTTGATGATTTTTTGGCTTATTCTCGCCTAAACAATCATAAGGGCGAAAAGAAAAAACGCATTTTTTTTAGCTAAAATTACTCGTAACTTTTGAATCACAAGCAGTATTAAAAAACTTTGTTCAGCAAAAATGTGCGCTATATTGGTTTATATATTTTGATTAAAGATTACTTAATCCTAAAATGAGAAACAAAAAAGTTATAATGAAAAAACTTGTTTTTAATAGACACCCTGATATAAAGCAGAAAAAATAGCTCTATCATGGTCGAATGAAGAGATAGAAAAATTTAATCTGAAACAAAGTTGCTTGAAATTATATTTCCTACAAACTTGCTATTGACATTACCCTTCTATTGTGTTTCGTTCAAAAGTTAGCAACAGCGCCGCCCTATCGGTAAAGTTTGGAACTACCAAATTATCACCACAAGATGGACAACTTGTTAATATACAACATTGTAGAAGACACCATGATTCGGAAACGTAACCCTTAGGAGTTATTAATTTCGCCCTGAAAAAAGGCTTTTCCGACCACTGTGGGTCGGTGGATTTTTTCTGAGGCGAAAATATCTCGGGCCACGTCTTCCTTCGGAAGAGGAGTAAAACCGTTGGTCCTGGCTCATGTGTTCATGATCGCACTCATATACACACCAAATTTTTTTCGCTGAAAATCAGCAAAGTTTTGCTGAATTTTAAGTTATCATTTCAGCAATATAAAATTACAGATTTTTTCAGCTATGCGAAATGACATCCTGCTTGACAGAAGTTTGCTAAACATTCAGTATACATCTGATTTTGCTGAAAACTTAGCAATTTTGGCTGTTCCGTGATTTGCCGGCACTTTGCTGATCTAATTTAGCAAAAATCATCAATTCACTGAAAATTCCGCAATTTTGACTGATTCGTAATTTGACGGCACTTTGCTGGTAGAATTCATTAAAAGTGACCAATTTACTGAAAAATTAGTTGTCTTGTTCCCATTTCAAGTTGGGATTGTTAAAAGCATATATTATTTCTCGTTTTTCAATCTTTTTTTATTTATTTGAAAATTGAGGTTCCTTCCAAATTTTGTAATGAAAATTCAATATCTTGCTAAGTCAAGCTCAAAAATAACCAATGCAAAAGTTCAAAGAGATTCGATTGAAATGTCACTTAGTTAGCGTCTGTATTTACCATGCAAGGTGTGATGTTCTCCTCAGTGCAGTTGAAATTTTCTTTTTGAAGCTTTTCGAATTGTTATAACCAGTTTTTCTTGCTCTAGTAGGTGATGTGTATCTGATACGTTCATGGAATGCTTTGTAACGATCTGTTATTTCAGGCTGCTGAACTTCCGATATCTTATGCGGCAACCTTTTTAGTGCATATATACTAGGCTGACTGAAAAGTCCCTTTAATTTCCTACAGATGGCGTTGTTAATAGCCAATGTGAACCATCTTCTATGACCTTCACTCCTTGAATGACAGCTGTCAACATTTCAGCCATTTATATCCACGCATTCATTAGTGACAACAGTGAGAAGAGACCGATCAGCAAATTGTTTTTTAAATGGAAAAATCCGAGTTTCGAGTTTTGATAAAATACTATTTTCTACGCAAAAAAACGGCTGTCGAAACCAAAGCCAAGCTGGGTAAGTATTTTTCAGACTCTGCTTCGTCGATTCAAACGATTCCTATGTGGCTTGCTGATTTTCGTTGTGGTCATACGAGCACCGTTGACGAGCACCGCGTTCTGGACGCCCAAATGAGGTCACTACAGCAGAAAACGTCGATAAAATCCATGATATTGTACTGTTTGGAAGAAAACGGCTTTCCTGGGAAGCTGACCAGACTCATCAAAGCAACGATGGACGGTATGCAAAACTGCGTAAGGGTTTCGGGTGAACTATCCAGTTCTTTCGAATCTCGTCGAGGGCTGCGACAAGGTAACGGACTCTCATGCCTACTATTCAACATCCCTCGGGAAGGTGTAATGTAACGAGCCGGGCTACGATTTCACGAAATCGCGGACGACATGGACATATCGCAAGAACATTTGGAACGGTGGCAGAGCTGTACACCCGCCTGAAACCCGAAGCAGCAAAAGTTGGACTGGTGGTGAATGCGTCAAAAACAAAGTACATGCTGGCAGGTGGAACTGAACACGTCCGGATCCGCCTAGGAAGTAATGCCACGATAGATGAGGGTACCATCTAGGTGGTGGAGGAATTTGTCTACCTCGGATCCTTACTGACGGCTGACAACAATACGAGTCGTGAAATTCGAAGGCGCATCATCAGTGGAAGTCGTGCCTACTATGGGCTCCAGAAGAAACTGCGGTCTAAACAGATTCACCTCCGCACCAAATGCACCATGTACAAAACGCTAATAAGACCGGTGGTCATCTACGAACACGAGACATGGACCATGCTCGAGGAGGACCTGCAAGCACTCGGAGTTTTCGAGCGACGCGTGCTAAGGACGATCTTTGGCGGTGTGCAGAAGAACGGTGTGTGGCGGCGAAGGATGAACCACGAGCTCGCTGCACTCTACGGCGAACCCAGCATCCAGAAAGTGGCCAAAGCCGGAAGGATACGGTGGGCAGGGCATGTTGCAACAATGCCGGACAACAACCCTGTAAAGTTGGTGTTCGCTACTGATCCGGTGTTCACAAGAAGGCGTGGAGCGCAAAGAGCACGATGGGTGGATCAGGTGGAGTGTGATCTGGCGAGCATTAGGCGTGACCAAGGAGAGCGGCAGCCATTTAACCCAACAATTGGCGGGAAAGGTTTTGGCCTCCGTGTTTTGGGTTGCTCAAGGTGTAATATTCATCGACTATCTTGAAAAAGGTAAAACCATAACAGGCGCATACTATGCACCGTTATTAGATCGTTTGAAGGATGAAGTCCAGAAAAAAACGGCCGCATTTGCAGAAAAAAAGTGTGCTCTATCATCACGACAATGCGCCTGCTTATGCATTCTCAATTGCTAAGGCGAAATTGAAGGAAATTCGATATCAATTGGTTCCCCATCCACCGTCTTCGCCAGACTTCCCAAACCTGAAGAGATGGCTCACCGTTAAGCGATTTTACTCAAATGATGAGCTGAACCGATGGCTATTTTGAAGGACTTTCGAAGCAGTACTATTCGGATGGAATAAAAAAAAATTAGAAAATCGTTGGACTCGCTGTATCGAGCTAGAAGGAGAGTATGTTGAGAAAAAAAATCGAATTTGGCAAAAAAAAATGTTTTAGTGTTTGATATTGAAGGGACTTTTCAGGCAACCTAGTAATGCACAGGTTAGCTAACCATTGTTGTATAGTCGATATAATTCTGTATTATCGAGATTCAACAGTTCTGGTTTTCACTCAGCAGCCCGGTTGACGTGCTGTGTATTTACGCAGGATTATTTACTAAACTTATACTTTCTCCTTTCATTATACCGTTTCTTCGAGCCTACTTAGTCTATGTTGGGTTTTCACATGGGGCAAACTAAGCAGTTCCTCATAGATAATGTATAACTTTAGCCTATAATACGTAGCTCAGATTGACTCGAGATAAATAGTCCTATTGATTTGTTACAGTTCTTCATTGACAAGCGGTTCGAAAACAGAACATGTTTGCGTTACAAATGCCGTTTTCAAACTGTTAAACTGTCCTCAGTATAGTAAAAAAAAAGGTCCAGTCCTACGGCAAAAAACGTCGAGAGTTTTTATAAGTATTTATTGTTATTTTAAATGAATGACAATAAGCATTCTTATTATATTTTGTTACTCCCTAAGTGGAGTGAATGGTTAAAATGTAATGAATGTTCTTTACTTCCTCTAAAGTGGTTTATCGATCAATTCCAAGTAATTAATTTATATTTTAAATCGTTAATACTCAATCGGAACAATTATATCTTTCTCTAGGGTTTCACTTTCTGATAAAAACATCTTTGAAAAAAAACACTGTTAAGACCGTATTAGTGATTGGATAACTAGGTGATTGTGATTGAATAAGTAGGAAAATCTAAATTAATATTTCCCTTGATGAAAATAAAAAATAAAAAATTAAACTAGAACACTTTATCAAACTATCCCTTGTAAACGCGAAGAAATTCCTTTAAATTCAACTAGAAAAAGCTTATCCTTTGACAGATAGGCCTAGTTCCTTCCAGTGTCTGAAGTCGAGCACTTGACACTGAAGAAGTCTCTAAGTCACAGAAGAAATAGGCCTATCTGTCAGAGAATAAGCATTTGCTTATGGAATGTAAAGGTATTTGCTCGCATTTACTAGGGATATTTTGAAAATGTACTGCAGTTTAATAATTTTTAGTTTAGATTTTCTCTAATGACAACAAAAACCATATTCAAAGTCTTTTGTTAAAATAAAAGAAAATACTATAGGATGTCATTCAATATAACGATAAGCACTTTTCTATATTTTATCGTTCAAGAATTCTGCTCAAAAGACACACATCTATTAAGAATGCCTGAAAACAAGCTATTTAAATCATCTAAAAATATTTGTTGAATTGAAAAAAAACAAACAAACAAAGAATAACGTTACTAAACGAATTCCAATACACACTTACTATGTGCACTTTTAAATTGGAGCAAGGTGAACTTGTATTGAAATCATTAAAATAAATTCTTGAAAAAGGCTCTAACTGATTCTGAACCTCATTATGATTCGCTTTAAACACAACAAAGGATTGATTGTTCGACTTCCGTCTATTGTAACAATTCGTATTTTGATAAATTGTAGATTAAAAAAAATTCAAGGTAAAAAATGTTAATCTATCCCGAGCATTCTAATCACGCTATTCGAATTAATTTTGATCATCGGGAAAAAATTTCCACAGAGGAACCATTCGCGCAATATTTCTCTTCTCATTCTTCCACGCCTGTCACTGTTCCATCTTTCAGTTAATGTCCAGCTCTCATCATCCATTGGGGCGTTTTCCTGGGGGCAACGCGTTCAAAATTTGCATTTTTATCCAATTATGAAATTTATGTCAAACTTAATTACCCTCAGCTGCGCGGGCAACGGAGTGAATCAGCAGTGAGCAAAAACTCGTGAGATTCAGCTCACTGAATGCTGCAGGACAGGGATAAGAATCTGCTGCCTGTCTGCATACTTATTTCTCATCCCTTTCCAGGATTTTTCCTACCGAGATGGTTTATTGGTGATGGTGTGAAGGTTAATGAGTGCACCATAAAAGAAGGTACTGTTTTCTTTTCTACGTGGCTTTTCCTTGTCGTTTCATTTTCCACTCTTAAGTTATGTGGCTGTGTAGTTCCTGATGTTTTCGCCTGATCGATAAAATGTCCTATATAGCATTAATTTTCCTTCGTCAGAAAGCCGTAACTGAATTCTACACAGTGTTTTGAAATTGAGCACGTAGGACAGTGTTGAGGGCAGCCTAGAACAATTGCTTGGCATTCACTATTGTAACACAGTAAATGAGGAGCTAAGGGGAACGTGTCGCAAAAGAATTCTCTTCGTATTGCTGTCACGTACTTTTTGGCGCTGTAATTTGTCTTGACAATTTGGCTCTGGTACGAAGTAAAAGTTGAAATTGATTTCTTCTTGTTCATTAGAGTTTGAAGAATAATTATTGATTTTTTTTATCAGCCGAAATATTTCCAAACTTTGCAGCTTTAGGACACCTTTAATATCCATTGATGATAAACGATTAAATGACTCCATTTCATCAAATGTTTTATTTGTTTGCCAAACAAACGAATTTATAATTGCTTGCATGGCATCAAAAAACAACTTGGTAAAATTGGAATTGTGTTTAATTTTAGTTGATTGCTTCCAATAGTTTCCACCAATAGACTTGAGAGGTCAGCAGAGCAAGCGATGTTTACAGCTCGTCAAAATTGTAGACTCAACTCTTTTGCATTGCTTTACTAGTAGATTTTTTTTTGAAGAAACGTACCTTCACTAGAGATTGAAATCATCACGTGTCGACTCTTTTGATGTATAAAAATGTTAAAAATCCATCCGACTTCAGAATCAAACTTTTCCTATCACTGGAATCAACTGCGAAGCTTTTATTCTAATTACTTTTCAAATTCAGTCTGCCGCCGTACCACGAAGTAATGCTAACAAATTATCATGAGCGTGCCTTTAGGGCTATACTGAAATATACGAACAACCTATTGAGTGCAGAATGGTCGGTTTGAGTTTATCCTTTTTCCTTCCGGTGAGCATAGGCAAAGGAAGAGGCCAAGGAAACTGTTCGTATTCTTGTTCGTCGTCGGCTATGCAAAGGTATGCAGAATTGTTAGTGTAAAATGATAATATCGTCCTGTTTCGATTTCCTTTTCCGTCTACAGAGCTAAGCGAAGTAGTATTCATGCATATGGATAAGAGGTTGATAAACTTTTATCTGCTTGGAGTTCAAAATGAGAATAGATTTCAACACGATATGTGCATACATTAACGGTACTTTTTAAGAGTGTGGCAATGAGAAAAGTTAGTGTTAATTAGGTAAATAATGAGTATTTGTGAGAAATTACAATTTGAACGATTTAGCTTTCATAGTATGATGGAAGAATCAAGACGATGATCTTTCGATTATTTAACAGATCCTGATGTATACGTAAAGTTTCCATTAACAACTAAACCAAGTCAAAGATTCGAACATTCATGCTTCAAATTTTTTTTTCTGTTAGACACTAGGGCAGTGTCAAACTAACATAACAAACTGGCAAACATTGGAGAGCATCGTCAGTTTTTAAAACATTATCGGAAAAGAAAAGATGTTGAACCAAATCTTCTAACTTCGTTTGGAGCTCAGTCCCACAATCTTATTCCTAAATACATAGACGAAAAAGGTCCAGCAACAACAATGGAAATAAAATCACTAATTAATTTGCAATAGGGGAACGACATAGGCTAGTAGTTGAAAAACGAAATACTTTCAAGGCCTCCCAGATAATAGCCTAACATAGATTTACTTATTAACAATTTATATTGCATCACTAGCCTAGGTGTCTGCAATGTGTGAATAAATACCCATTTTGGCTTTTTTGCAGTTGGTGAAAAAATACCCATTTTGTGGCATTTACTGGTTTTACTAATTAATGGGTAAATCGGGTTTAACCATTAAATGGGGAGAGGCACTTCCAGCGAAAATGGGTGATTTTCCACCCATTAATGGGTTTTTGCAAACGACCATGTAGTCAAGGAGTGCCTTCACATGACGACAAATGTGTAACCGGTCTGTACAATGTAATAAAATAAATAATGAATTTTCTTTCTATATTTTGTTTCAGTCAGAATTTTAATAATTGTCAGTTTTTGTTCAAAATGCTGATAAACCCGCAAAAATAGTTACGGTTGGAAAATTTCGTAACGTCCTTGATTATGGATTATGATTTCACTCGCCACGCAATTGAATGCAGAAATGGAGTTCGCGTTAAATGTTCATAATATTATCAATTTTGTTGCCGCAAACACATAACACATAGATGTTCCGTGAATTCCGGAAATATTAATTAAGTATGTATCTTCACACCTGAGATTTTTTTGTAGATCATTAGGTATTCGAAGATGTGTATATTGCAAAAGGCGTGTGTGATGTGTTCAAATTCATGAAGGCTATCAGGAGATTGTTTAAAACTCCTTATTTACCTTACCAATCAGACTAAGGCTGGCGTGGCTTCTGCTGTACACAGAAGTTGTTTTCATTGTAATCGGTCCATGGCTGTGCCTCGCCAGCCTCGCTGTCTGCTACGGGTCCGCAGGTCGCCTTCTACTTGATCGATCCACCTTGCTCGTTGCGCGCCTCTTCTTCTTGTACCTGTCGGTTCGTTTTCGAGAACTATTTTCACAGGGCTGTCGTACGACATTCTAACGACATGCCCAGCCCATCGTAGTCGACCGATTTTTTCGATGTGTTTGTGTTCGATGGGAAGTTCTCCCAACAACTGGCGCAATTCGTGGTTCATTCGCCTCCTCCACGTTCCGTCTTCCATCTGCACTCTACCGTAGATGGTACGCAGCACCTTCCAAGGGCCGCGTTGGTCCCCCAGTAGCAATGTCCATGTTTCGTGGCCGTAGAGGACTACCGGTCTAATTAATGTGTTGTAGATGGTTACCTTTGTGGTTCGGCGAACTTTGTTCGATCTTAGCGCCTTTCGGAGTCTAAAGTTGTGCCGTCAGCCATAATGCGCCTTTGTAGTTCTCTGCTGGTGTCGTTTTCGGCGGTCACCAATGAACCCAGATACATGAATTCGCCTACTACCTCGATTTCATCACCGTCGATCTGAACTCGTGCTAGGAGGCACACATTGTCTTCTCGTGAGCCTCTTCCCTTCATGTATTTTGTTTTCAACGCATTAATCACAAGCTCAATCCTACCAGCTTCAGCCTTAAGTCTAATGTACGTTGTTGCCATTGTCTCAAAGTTACGTACTACGATCAGTGCCTTAAATTTTCATAAAATATCCATGAGAAGTGAAAATGATTTTATCCATTGTAATGATGATGTTTACTTTCCCGGTTTTCATGGTTACCGCTGTCACTTCTATGCCAACTGAATTTTGTTTGCTGCAATGAATGAAGTCGGCTCTAAGTGCGGGTCAAAAATATGCTGTCACTGTTGTTTTGATTATCAATCGGTAAGCATGAATTTCATTTGGTGAAATCTGAATATCACCTCTTGTAATCATTTTTTATTATTAAGTGATTTTGAATACTTATACAAACATGACACTACCAGGGCTGCAATCATCGTCCCAGAGGAATTGATGCTAGCAATGTTGTTCAAAAATACCCTGGACTGGTCTGCTCTTGCATTTTTGCCGATCCCGACGAGTAATTGATATTCATTGTGGTTGATTGAATTTCATTTCTGACATTTCGAAATTCGTTTTGAAAATGAACTTGTTTACACAAATGAATATCAAAGCATTTTGAAAATTGAACGTTCATTCATCTGGTTACGTTTGTTGCATGAGTTATCGTTTGATTTTCGCATGGAACTTATAGGTAGTCAATGTTAAGTTGCCTGAAAATCCACGCTTTTGAATCTAATGAGCATGACTTTTATCAAGACTGACTACGATATCAACGTCGTCAGCAAAGCCAAATAGTTGGACAGACTTCCTGAAGATTGTGCCACTCGTGTTTATCCCAGCTCTTCGAATCACACCCTCCAGTGCAATGTTAAACAACAAACACGACAATCCATCACCTTGTCGTAAATCTCCGAGATTCTAAGGGACTCGAGAGCGTCCCTGATACTCGGACGACACACATCACTCGATCCATCTTGCTTTGATCAACCACGTCAGTTTTTCCGGGAATCCATATTCGTGCATGATTTGCCATAGCTGGTCTCGATCGATTTTTTCATACGCTGATTTGAAATCTATGAAAAGATGATGTGTGGGCACGTTGTATTTGCGCAGCACTTGTATTTCTGCAACACTTGCCGAATCGCCAAAAACTGGTCCGTAGTAGCGCGGGCACCCATGAATTTATAGATGGGACACACTATTCCCTCCATCCAATCCTCCGGTAATCATTCCTCCTCCCAAATCTTGGTAATTACCCAGTGCAGCGCTCTGGCCAGCGCTTCACCACCGTATTTCAATAACTCGCTTGAGCGTTGATCAACACCAGCGGCTTTGTTGTTTTTTAACCGATCAATTTCCTCCTCAATTTCCTGAAGGGTTGGGGTCGGGGTACTATCATCTTCTGCGCACGTCTCTAGATTTATTACCGTGCTGTGAGAAGGTTGCCATCCAGGTCTCTGCACATATCAGCTTGTGGTACGTAGCCTTTGCGCGAGAAGTTCGACGTCTCATAGAATTTGCGTGTGTCGTTAGCACGGTACAGTGCTTCCATTTCTTCGTGGTCTCGATCTTCCCTCTAGCACTTTTTCCTTCGAAGAATAGAATTTTGTCTGTTCCGTGCCTGTCTATACCGTTCCACATTCGCTCTCGTACGGTGTTGGAGCATTCTCGCCCGTGCTGTATTCTTCTCCTCTACTAAGGTCTGTATCCTCAATAATCCGGACACCTCAAAACATGAATAAAACATAAATTTCGCATTATATTTCCATCGTAGTTGTTTATTTCAGATTCATGGGATGTTTTTTAATAATTCGTGAAGACAAAACGTAGTTATTCGGTATTTGGATAAAATTTTCGAACTTTGCGCTTAACTCCGTCCATTAGGGTTTGTACAGACTCTTCAGAAATCGTAGAAGCCGTCTTTGTCCAAATTTGCTGGAAGTGTTTGATGTCTTTGATTACTTGCATCTTTCCAGAAAGCTTCCGCTTCATCAGAGCCCAATATCTCTCGATTGGTCGTAGCTCTGGACAATTTGGTGGGTTTTAGGTTTTGGTACAATGTTCTCTTGATTTGCTTGGTACCACTCCATCACAGTTTTAGCATAGTGGCATGATGCCAAATCGGGCCAGAACAAATATTTTTCTTTGTGACTTTTGATGAAGGGTAGCAATCGCTTCTGCAGACACTCTTTCTGATAGATCTCCTTGTTGATTGTGCCTGTAGTGCTTCCCACAAAAGGTATTTTTTGGGAAATTTCAATGCTTTCTTCTTTCTGAAATGCTCAGCTGTCGCAATTCTGGCCATAGCAGAATAAAAAGCCAGCCCTGGAAGTGGCTTGAAATCTTCCAAATCATAAGTTTCTTCGTCCATAACAACGCATGAAAACTTCGTCAAGTATTCGCAGTACAAACGTCGAGCCCGTGATTTTGCTGCCAAGTTCTGTTAATCGTTGCGATTTGGAACTGTTTTTACTTTATACGACTTTTGTCCCAAACTTTGTTTTGATTTTTGGATCCCTATTTTAGGAGCCACCATTCGAATGGAAAGATTTAGGTTTTTCGATAATATCCTTTTCACCTTTCGGTCCATGACAGGATCAGCGCGTCCAATGTTTTTGTCACTTCTCGGTTTCCTCTCCACCGTCAAACGTTCCGAAAATGATTTGAGCACATCGTGAACAGTGGACTTAGGCATATCCAATGTTTTTGCAAGGTTCTGTATTGACAAGTCAGGATTTGCCGTACGCCCGTACAAAATTCGCTCGCGCACTTGTTTCTCTTTCGTCGCCATCTTGAATACAAAACATGAAATGTAAACATCAATCATAGTCTTTTTCATCATAGACCCTCAGCTATACCACAGTGAATTTTTTTATTCCTACGTGCAATATTTCAAAAGTTACAATGATTTGAAGGTGTCCGGATTAATGTGGATACAGATTTTAACTGCTTGCATTCGCCATCAAACCAGTCATTTTTTCGATTCGGTGCAGAATTACCTAGTGTCACTAATGCAGTGCTACCAATGGCGGTTCGAATATATCTCCAGCCATCCTCAAGAGTAGCAGCGCCAAGCTGCTCTTCCGTTTGTAGGGCTGCTTCTAGCTGTTGCGCGTATTCCTGGGCAACTCCGGTTTCCCGTAGTAGCTCAATGTTAGGTTAGGGCACCCGAACTCGACGCGTGTCTTACACCGTCTAGAGTTTTGAGTGCATACATACTGCAACTAGGTAGCATAGTGGCATGATGCCAAATCGGGCCAGAACAAATATTTTTCTTTGTGACTTTTGATGAAGGGTAGCAATCGCTTCTGCAGACACTCTTTCTGATAGATCTCTTTGTTGATTGTGCCTGTAGTGCTTCCCACAAAAGGTATTTTTTGGGAAATTTCGATGCCTTCTTCTTTCTGAAATGCTCAGCTGTAGCAATTCTGGCCATAGCAGAGTAAAAAGCCAGCCCTAGAAGTGGCTTGAAATCTTCCAAATCATAAGTTTCTTCGTCCATAACAACGCATGAAAACTTCGTCAAGTATTCGCAGTACAAACGTCGAGCCCGTGATTTTGCTGCCAAGTTCTGTTTGTCGTTGCGATTTGGAACTGTTTTTACTTTATGCGACTTTTGTCCCAAACTTTGTTTTGATTTTTGGATCCCAATTTTAGGAGCCACCATTCGAATGGAAAGATTTAGGTTTTTCGATAATATCCTTTTCACCTTTCGGTCCATGACAGGATCAGCGCGTCCAATGTTTTTGTCACTTCTCGGTTTCCTCTCCACCGTCAAACGTTCCGAAAATGATTTGAGCACATCGTGAACAGTGGACTTAGGCATATCCAATGTTTTTGCAAAATTCGCTCGCGCACTTGTTTCTCTTTCGTCGCCATCTTGAATACAAAACATGAAATGTAAACATCAATCATAGTCTTTTTCATCATAGACTCTCAGCTATACCACAGTGATTTTTTTTATTCCTACGTGCAATATTTCAAAAGTTACAATGATTTGAAGGTGTCCGGATTAATGTGGATACAGATTTTAACTGCTTGCATTCGCCATCAAACCAGTCATTTTTTCGATTCGGTGCAGAATTACCTAGTGTCACTAATGCAGTGCTACCAATGGCGGTTCGAATATATCTCCAGCCATCCTCAAGAGTAGCAGCGCCAAGCTGCTCTTCCGTTTGTAGGGCTGCTTCTAGCTGTTGCGCGTATTCCTGGGCAACTCCGGTTTCCCGTAGTAGCTCAATGTTAGGTCGGGGCACCCGAACTCGACGCGTGTCTTACACCGTCTAGAGTTTTGAGCGCATACATACTGCAACTAGGTAGTAGTCTGAGTCTATATTCACACTGCGGTAAGTGCGAACGTTGATGATATCGGAGAAGAATTTCCCATCGTTTAGAACATGGTCGGTTTGATTCTCTGTTCGTTGGTCAGGGGATCTCCAAGTGGCCTTGTGGATGTCTTTACGGGGAGAGAAGGTACTTCGAACTACTAAACCACGGGAGGCCGCAAAGTTTACGCATCGTTGGCCATTATCGTTCGATACGGTATGCAGGCTATTAGGCCCTATTACCGGTCTGTACATTGCCTCATTATTTAAAACTCCATTTAGCTTTTTGATTTTCAATATCTGAACTCTAGAATACTCGGATGAGCTGAACGTTATCTCACTGATTATCTTACTGATCTCCTTTTTTTTCTTTATTAATGTGACTTTCAGCTACCTGCGCTGAATCCCCACCGTGTAACTGACATAATTTTTATGCCATGTTTGTTTTAAAAGCCTATCTTGAACTTCTTGAACAATAAAGACTCTTAGAACATTGTTCAAGGCATCATTTGACCTGTAGAACACCCTAGTCCTAGCTCCAACTTAGTTTGGAAAGCATAAAATATCTCACTAAAGCCATTTAACAAGGTTCATATTGCCAGAAGGCTCTCTTGAACTTCACGAACTCATTAAAACTTTAAGAACATAATTCAAGACTTGTTTGATTCTGTAAATCTTAATACTTTGAAAAGTTTTTAATACCCCGACTATTCGATTCAATGATGTGCATAATGCCTGAAGACCCTCACAAACTCCCTGAACTAAAACATTAAAGATATTGCTCGTGACTCCATCGAGGCAGTCACGATATTCAAGGTCTTACCTTCAATATACTTTGGAGACCCTAGTAGCACACTTGTTACAAACCAGTTAATGTGACTGCTTTGTCACCCAAATAAGTGACAATCAAGTTGCTGCAACAATTTTTGACCATTTTGTGCTGCTTGGGGAACATGTAATATCTTATTGAAAAGATAAGAATTACTGAATGTCACCAAGTCGCTGTCTTGAGTTTCACAAGCTCAAAAAAACTTTTAGAACATTGTTCAAGACATCATTGAGCCGGTTGTTCATTAAGAGTTGAACTCCAAAATACTTTGGGAAGCCTAAAATGTCCTACTAAATCGATTAAATTATGTCCATGCTGTCAGAATACTTTGGAGATCTAAAAATATCCTAATGACATCATGTCGTGCTATCAAAGGCATATCTTCAACTTTTCGAACGTGTACATAATTTCAGTAAATTTTATCCAGATATTGCTGGGATCAGGTTGGTTGTATGAAAGATTAAGACAAATACATTATTTACGCCTGCTTTTGCTGTTATTAAATGAGGGGATAATTTTACGCGTCTGTTAAAATTTATTACTATTTTCTGTGTAAACTCACAGCAGCTGTGATTAATGAAAACTATGACTAACTAACACATTGGGTGCAATATACGTTTAAGCTTTCGGACTATCGATAAATTACGTACATCAATTCTTGCAACTCCTTAACAAATAGAAAAACGTGAACTAGATCACGGTCCATTTGCATTTTTGGAAATGCGTTTGTATTTGTGTTGGATACAGAAAAGGAAGTATGTGTGGTTAGACATAGCTATTATTTGTAGATTGCATTGCAAAACTGCATGTGTCCGGCACAAAGATATTATCATCGCTTTTTTATCAGTGTATAAACTGAGCTGAAAATTTGTTTAAAGAAACAGCTCGTGAGCATTCAGCTGACCGTCACGCCCGAATCAATCAGTAGCCGAAATAACCAATACATCAATTCTATTTTCAATATCCGATTAGTAAATCAAGAAAAACTTAATTATTTTCCGACGTACCGGATTGGGTCCACCACTGAGATGAAGGTTTCTAGAATACAGTTATGGCCAAATATATGTAACTACAAAGCATTCATTTCTGCACTGCAACATACCAATCATTGAGCTTTAGCTTTTAAATTCCTTGAAGTTTTTTTTTTTAAATATGTGCCTCCAATTTAAAGTACGGATGCAAATTGACCATGATGGTAACCGTTTTAAAATTCTAGAGACCTTGACCTTAATGCGTGTTTCCCAAAAAAAACGCCAAATCAGTATGTTAATGAAGAAGGAACTGTGCTTAGAAACCCAACAGAAAACATCGTGGGCACTCAATCTCAATCACCAGCAACGTATGTGTCAAAAGTTCGTACATTACATAGTGAGAGAGCCCGCCATTTCTCATTTGCTTGGAAATCACACCAACGCCGTATGTGTGGGTTAAGAGGTTGCCTGAACACTCCAATTAGGAGATTAATTTGAAAGCCGCAAATCAAGTTGATCCCTCACATGCCAGACCGCGACACGTATTTTCATGATCCGTATATGGCACAATCAACGTTATAACATGGTTTATTATTCCTGGTTTGAATTAGAAGACAAATTAATTATCGCCTTGTTTTGATAATTTTATCGGTGTTCTCATGAAGCTCAACATTCATTCAGTTATAAAAAGCATGTCGTTTATTTCAACACAAAGTAGGATTTGTCTTGAAAATAATTCATCTGAATCATCTTGATTTAAATGTCTGTGTTTCTCCGAACAAGGCTCCAGCCAAGAGCCCTTAAAGTTTGGATTGTGCATAAATGGTGAACCCACTTGAAGCTGCTCAAGGCAAGCTTCCACCACTCATCTTGTCGACCCTTCAACACCCTCGGTATCTCACACGTAATAAGTTATCCACTGCGAACGGCCACTTCTACATACATATAATCCAACTTCCATCAGAAGGAGAAAGTGGTAACACTTGTTGGCAATAATGGGAACAATAAATAGAAAAGCAAGACACTGCCGTTGAAAAGGTGCTCGGGAAGTCGTCTCTTTGAAGGGGCTCTTGACACTTGTGTGTATTTTCCTGGTACTCCACAAGGAACATAGCACGGCACTTTCTTGTACTTTGGTTTCCCTCTGGATTGCGGTTTTCTTCATCGGTGGCTGTATGACTCGTCCTACATCTTGTGCTAAGTGGAAAAGTGGAAACAAATGAAGATGATGAAATTATACTAGTTGGTGACTTTGCCACTCCCGCTTATATTATTAAATAACTTATGAAAATTATGTCGCATAGCATACGCGATGATTCATCTTTTGTTCACGTCATTCTATGGGATGATAAAAAAAAGCGCGTTCTTAACATAGGGAAGGTCCATTAATTATGACACGCAGTAAGGGGGGAGGGGGTTTGGAAAAACGGCACGATTCATACAAAAAAAAATTAAAGGTCCATACAAAAAACGTGACAAGGGAAGGGGGGGTTTAAAAAAAAGTCATTTTTTGCGTGACGTAAAAATATTTCTCGAGATATTTCACATAAGTTTCAAATTCATGCATTGGTATTGGCATCGAAGATTTGTCGGTAAGGAAACAAAAATGTCCCATTCCAATTTAGCACATTTAGGACAATTGTCAATGGCTTCCTACATAGCAGTTCCGAGTAGCGTAAATATCACTTTGCATAGTTATTTCATATAATTAAAAATACATTTTTTTTACGTTCCTCGTAAAATGTCAAGGCTAACTTTCCAGGCCTATGTAAAAATACACCTGAAGTATTAATTTAATCGGTTCGTTTAGTCAAAATGTTGTATTCAGCAAAGTCTTAGATAACAAAAAACTATTTTTAAAAAATATGCTTATGCAAAAAAAAATTTACTACAAAAAAGTAAAATTCGCCCAAAAAAAAGGTATATCTCAAAATTCTCATTATCAAAATTTGCTTTTGGGGATTAAGATCAATATGCTTACTACCTACCATAACAATGGTAAACGAAGAAACAGAGCCATTATAACATTTCAAACATGGCATTGTTTTTATTTCGATTGTTAGAGATTGATAGAGCTGCTACAACCGATCTGATAAACAGATCGCATCCATTGGCGGAGCTAGACAATTTGTCTGGAGGGGGCCTGGAGGGGGCCTACCCAAAGGATTTTTCGTTTGTAGGAATATTTAAAAGAGCGACGAAAGTAGCGTAATTGTTGGGGACATTTTATTTTAATTGTTACATCATGACAAGTTTCATCGAATAATTAGAATATTCTGCGCCTCAATGAGTCAAGATGCCTTAAGAGAATTGAGTGTGGTGAATATATACCTCGTATTATTCCGTGTTGATCAAATGGAGAATGGATTCACACGAGGTTACTGTAGTCACCTTACTCGATTCTCTTAAGGCATCTCGACTCACCGAGGCGCAGAACAGACCTGACTCTATATAGAGTCAAGTTTGAACTAAATATCTTAAAACTGCAAAGAACAACATCGAGTCAATGAACTGTTTAAATTTACATCAAAATTTAGATTGGTTTGGATAACGCGTTATAAATCCACAAAATTGCGTCGGTTGATACTGATTGCTTCACAACTTCCTTCAGCTTCTTAACGTATTCTCTATTCTGTTGCTTTTGTTCTTCAATTACCATTAAAAGCTTTTCGTGTAATTTTCCAGAAGACAAAGATTGCTTGTGAAGAAAATATTTTTCAAAGCATTCCTTATGCAATGACGTATTGTCATGAGCTTTTATTTTCTCGTCTAGTTTTCTCCAATTATTGAAAATAGTGCAAATAAACTTTTCATATTGTTTTCGCAAAGCCTTTGCGCAAAACATGCGGCAAACATAGCAGAACACTTTATCATTGCTACGACTGTATTCCAACGTAGATGAGAACGATCGTTTTTGGAAAACGAATGCGAGGTTGGACCGGTCCAGATTCAAGCGTACCAAGATCAGACAGTTCTATCTTATTTGTCTTACTATCGTTTTCCGATGAAGCTGATGGAGTTGCTAGTTGAGGAAGAACACTAGCGTTACTTTCAATTGTTTCGGAATTATCAACGTTATATGTATGGAGTCAGAATTATCAGTGTTCTGAAAGAACATTAGAGAAGTAAATATGTTGTCAATATAATATCAATCCTTTGGTTTTCATATGATAAGTGATACTTTCAAATTAAGCGTTTTGATATGCAGCTATTAGCTTAAAGTTGCTCCTTGCAGGAAAGTCTGAAAATACCTGAGGCATGGTGTCCCTAATAACCCGTGGTCAGGGGTTCTAATATTTATTATTAAAATAACTATCAAAATGAACTAAAATAAATGGAAAAATCTGGAACCTTTTCCACGACTATTTTTTCGTGAAAAAAAAATCAAATATCTGAAGTATTAGGATATACCTACCTATCTTTTATTTTTTCATATTTCATTTTGTTCATTTTTCCAGATTGTACGAAATTCTGAAAATCAATTGTTACATAAACTGAGAATGCAATCTTTCTAAACATAGCAATTTTACTTCTCGAATTAAGCTAACCGAATTTATCTTCAGTCAAAATAGCACTGAATAAAAAAAAAAATTCAAAATTCAGATTATTTTTTCAACCATTCAATGTAATTCGATTTAAGTTTCTGATTGTATAACTCTTGGAAAGTTCTGTGCGCGAATAATCAACGAAGGTTTCTTTAAAGTGGAATACCATGAAAAATACAATGAAAATATATAAGTTATAGGGAGCTAAATTTCTAAAGAGAGTTCAAAAAATTTGAAGGAGATTCCCGAGGATTCCATCAAAAACCCATTGAGAACTTCACGACAGTTCGAAAGAAAGATCTATGGGTAATTTGAGGTTATACTTTATAGTATTCCAGGGCATCGAAATTCCATGAAAATTTGTGAAGGTATGGCAAAAGAATGTTAACAACTACAGTATAACCGAAAACAACAAATGCACCGTTTTGAATTTTAAAATTTTCAAGTACAGTCTTCAAAATGGCATCAGATTCGCCTTGTTAGAAAGTTTGCCAAAAATTTTGATTTCAAATAATTTAAAATTGAAAAGCTCTACAAGAATGAATTCTTTGGCAAAACAGTTCATTCTTATGATATATACTATTTTGTATAAGTAAATAATTGTTTTTTAAAATTTCTAAGATGGTGGCTCAGATGTGATTTTGAAGACTTAGAAGCACAGTTTATAAATTCAACACAGTTTGAAATTCAGGTTACTTCTGTTGTCTAGACATAGAGAATGTCAAATGTGACATTTTTTTTATGAAAATGATATTTTCCACCACTGTATACTAGGAAATATTCCAGCCAAAAATAGAACCTTTTGATTGAACATCAAATCTCTTAAAGAAATCTTAAGTCCAACTGTAAGACAACTGTTATAATAAATGCGAAGTAAATTTTGATAAAATCTGACATACAGGCCCATTATGCAGTCTATATCGACAACTACTGGTACTGAAGTCAATCCCAACAAATGTTATGATTGCAGAATTGAATTATTTGAATTCTGAATTATTTAGGATTAAGGCGTTAGATAAGCAGTATTTCGAAGCAAACATAATTAGTAGTGTATATATTCAATCATGGGGTTTCCGCCAAAACATGCTGTTAAGAGGATCAGCATACAATACCTTACCGGGTTTCTTTATGAGGTTGTTAAGTAAACAACGACGAGAAAAACATTACTGGTAAAAATGGGAAGTTGTTTTTTCAAAAAACTAATTGGAATTTGGTTTCCATCACAAGTGGTCTTTAAGTAGTGTAAAAACAGAGATTTCACATCACAAGAACCATTCTGTGCCTTTGACGGTATTTGAACACGGTCAAGCACGTTTGCTTCAAAATACAGCTTAATAAAAGCCCTACGCTCAATTTCAAACTAATTCTATTCAATTTTATAACCTGCCGAGCGCATTGGGACTAATCGATACCGTCCCTTTGGTTCTTTGGTTCTAGCAAAAATTGCTCTTCACTACACACTCAGATTATTTTACAGAAATTTGTTAAGTTTTACCGAATTCTCAACAGCTGAACGTTCGGTAATCGGTAGTATGCTTACTACCTACCATAAAAATTTGGTAATTTGGTAATTACCGGAAGCCGGTAAATTTTTTACAGATATCTGTAAAATTTCACCGAAATCCGTAAAATCGAATTACCGAACGTTCAGCTGTTGAGAATTCGGTAAAAAATCCAGATTTCTGTAAAAAAATCTAAGTGCGTAGTAGGATCTCATGATGCTGGGAAAATGTTTCCAATTTCAAAACATTTTAACAGACGCAAACTCTAATTGTCGTTAACTATGGTTTTCTTGCTATATGTACCGAATTTTCATCATATAAGGTACAGTGGGGTAAGTGAAAAGTGTGGGGAAGAGGGTATGCGCACTTTACTCCTTCAGAAATAGTCACTCGTTCAAACTATTTCTGGAGGGAAACAAAAACAAATTACACTGGATAAAAAAACCCTACAATTTCTTAGAGATTATGAATAGCGTTTCATTCAAAATTAGAAATATATTAGGAAAAAATCCTGGAGGGGGGGGGGGGGGGGGGCTACAGAATTATGGAGGGGGCCTGGCCCCCTAGGCACCCCCAGTAGTTACGCCAATGATCGCATCAATTGTAGTAGTTTTGAAATACATCTGTTTCTTTTTTATTCACCATTAATAATTCATACATTTGTTCGCAAGGTGTCTTCGGGGAGTTGTCTGCCCTGACAATCATCTCTTCACTGATAAGAGTTACAACAAGAGTTACGATAAGAGTTACGTTTAGTCGAAAGCTGTGTTAGGTTCACTATAATATTTTTTTGTACCTGTGTTAGTTACAAGTCCTTCAACAGACATACTCACATGCAACCAATGCACGTAAATAAGATTTAACAAATCATTAATCATGAAAAGTAAAAAGTGATGAAAATAAAATGTCAATGTTTGATCCTGATTAGCCTTGTTAATTTCGCTGATGACGCTAGTTCCCTATAAGCACAACAGTCAACAATGGCTGAACTTTTCATAGGTATTTGTAATATCGTTATCTCTTTTGATTAATTGATTAATATTCGTGATATTCTACTTGGAGACTTTTATACTGCCGGTAGAAGCATAAGTGTCTCATATGAAATTTGGATATTTTGGATGGCATAAAGCCTACCATAGCACTATTATATGTACTTTCAAAATAGAATATAAACAGACGTTGGTAATTCTAGAAAAATCCTAAGTTCGATGAGGGAAGGTTTGGGGGCTTGGGAAAATGTGACAATCCAGACAAAAAAAAATTAAAAGTTCATACAAAAAAACGTTAAGGGGTAGGCGGTTATAAAAAGTCACTTTTTACGTGACATAATTAATGGTCGTTCTCTGAGTAAATTTTTCCCTCCTGATAAATGACGGATAATTGTCCCACTCGGAGCAATTTTTATTCCATTGGGACCAATTTTCAAGTGGGACAAATTAACTAGACATTTTTTCGAAATTGATTTGTATCATGAGACAATGTGTCCACCGTGAATATATATAATGATGCATTATTAGTATGCGTATGCTTAACGTCACTCATGTTCATACATCTATCCATTCACAAATACTTATGCACCATATCTGTCAACAGATTTAGGTTACTTACAGTCACACGTCGTTTGCCACTACACACTTAGTGATTCATTTTTACAGTCATGAAGTAACACCACAATAAGTACCGCAATTTGGTTTGTACGTTGTGTTTAAAAAAATAATATTTTCTCCAAAAAATGGGAAAACTACAAAGTACCTATCTCCTCTCCAAGTTATATTAACCAACTCTTGAGTTGCATGTTGCTTACAGTAGTACTGATAATGTATCGGCCGATATTCTGAAAAAATGTACGGTTTTGAAATGTTCCATATTTAGTATTCCGTCAAATTCAGGACAATTCTTTGTTTATTTAGTTTATCTACATTATAGTTTTTAAAATTCTGTTAATAGATGATTTTTAGACTTGTTCAAAACAAAATGAAAAGCTTCTTCTGATTTAGATAGTACCAGGCGCCTCCATAGTAAAGGTTGACATCTAAAAATGATTTTTCTCAAAAGATCGCCGAAAGAATATTTTCTACTTTCAGAATTCTTATTTATAATCACATTTGCAATCTTTCTACGTATAAAAACCGGGGTACATGAAAGTTCGATAATACTCGAGATTTGAGCACCGTGTAACATTTCACCATCTCGACCGACCACAGAGAAACAAAAACGTTCACGAAAATGGAAACGGACCGTGAATTAGTTCACGTTTTCATTATTATTACCCAAAAATGTGAACTAGTTCACGATTACGTGATTCAGTTCACGGTGTATTTTTGCTTGTTCTTGAATTCACGACTGCAGTTCAAGGATCCGGGCACGGTTTTTTTTTCCGTGCAGCAGTACAGCAGACGTGCCAATTGTTTTGGATCTTCTCCAATGATAGGAATCACAGCAGACTGATTTTTCTGCCCAAACAGCTCACAACAGGTAAAAATGGTTGCAGCTTCTTAATTGTGACTGACTTGAGTCATAATGCAGTGTCCTCAACCGGTGTGTTGCAAGTGTGCTACTAGGATGGTGGCCTTGGTTCTGCCCATTTCTCGTCGCCGGACGATCTACATCAACAAGGGAGATCACTTTCTCTTTTGATCGTGCCTACTGTGACATCATCGATGCAGTGGATTTTGCGTTAGCCGAAGGACGCTCAGCGTTAGCGCGAACGAACTATTTTCTGTATTCACCACCGGCCTTGTTTGGGTATTCCTTGAAGTGAGTAACAGTGGAAGATATGTAAGATATGGCTTATATTCTAGTACATTTATAAACAGTTTATCAGCGGATATCATCGGTTATCGCAGATAGGTCGGCAGTTGAATTTTTACAACCAATCAACATGAAAATTCTCCACTGAGGCATTGCTGTACTGTACCTGTTAAAATAAAATTTGAGAAGTTGAACTTAAAGCAAGAATCCACCTTACAACCTTTAAGAAGCAGAAGATGCCAAAACGAAGTGGAAAACAGGCTGCAACCGTTATACCGTCTGCTTGGAAGATGTATGATGGTCTACTGTGTGGAAAATCGGCGTGTAATGTTTGCACTAAAAGATGGATAAAACTCGCCGATTTTTCATGGGTTTACCTTCATCCGCACTGACGAAACCACCCATGTAGCATCAATCATAGTAAAAATTTGACAGCTCTATCAGTCGAACTCTAACCGTGATGGCAAAAACAGTGAAGCAACTCCGTTCAGAAGTGTGCGCGTTCAAAGAACGGCACCCCAACGCGTCGAAAACGGACATCGTGCGGCGCTTTGTGGACGCCGATTACGCCCGTTCTGGTATCCACAACATCTTGAAACTATTAGACAACAGTCAGAGCATCGAAAGAAAGCTCGGTTTCGGACGGCCGATGACCCTGAGCGACAAGAAGCTCCAAGGGATGCTGAAGAGGAAAACCAAGGAAAAAGTGCCTACATCGCTGCGTGCGCTTGGCAAGGAGGTCGATTCAACCGGCCAAACAGTGAAAAAGTACCTGGCGAACATGAACATACATGTCAGGAAGCGGAAGTCACGTCCACTGGTTTCTGAGCTGCAGGCAATGACGCAGCGGCAGCGGCTGAATAAGATGGTCAACTCGATTTTTACAGCGAATGGCGACGTGGCGGTGGTGATGGAAGACGAGACCTACCTCACCCTGGCAGAGCACTTCGTATTTTACTTCCCCCACAAAGCCCTTTCGTATTTTATTTCGCTCACGGAAAGCTCCGAGATTAAGTTCTTTTCACACACCAAGTTACCCAAGAAGGTGCTGCTGTGGCTGACAATCAGCGAGAAGGGGATGACAAATTCGCTCTTCTCTCGCTCCGGACTGGCCGTGAACGGGGAAATTTTGAGTACGACGTGCCTGCAAGAAGTTGCATCGTTCATCAAGAAATTCCATAAGAGCAAAGACGCGGTGTTCTGGCTGGATCTGGCGTCGGCCCACTACTCGAAGCGATCGTTGGAGGAGATGGAGCGGCTGAATATTGATGTGGTACCCAAGTCGGTGAACCCGCCCAACAACCCCCAGATGTGTCCCATCGAGAATTTCTGGGCATAACTGAAGCGTAAGAACTACACAAACAATTTTGTAGCGAAAACTGAAGAGGAATTGATAAATGAAACGAAGAAAGAACTCAAAAACATGCCTGCCTACACGCATGTTTTCGTCCGCCATGGAGAATGTTCCGGTTACCTGCCGGAAGACCGCTCGCAAAAACGTAGATTTTTTTTTGCAAGTATGCTTGAATATTACCTTCCATGGGAAATTCATCAGAAGCAATTATCTGTTTTATCTTTTTTTATCACCATCCGAAAAAAAAGTTCATTTTTTTTAATGCAAGCGTTATTGTCATGGATGATGAAACCTTCGTAAAATTTGACTATAAGACGCTTCAAGGGATAAATTTTACAACCTGCAAGAAGGCCAGAACGTAGGTAAGTCAATTTTTACCGATAAATTAAGTAAAAAGGCAATGGTTTGTCAAGCCCTTACTTGCGAATGCGGAATGTATTTTGTCAGAGCCGTACATCCGAGAATGCTTCAATCGAGAATCTAGTTGGTCCAGTATTGTTGTAGAAGGATTTGACATTCGTGCAGTAAGGAATGTAGTGGAGATATGCTATCCACACACTACCAAAATACCATGTAAATTCCGGTCCCATGAAACTGACACATGCAAGCGTCCTTTAGCACATAAGAATCTGTTTAAAAAGATGAGAAAATAAATTCAATCAAACACATCTCTCGTCGAATTGCGTATGTGTCAGTTGCAGAAGACATAATTTTACACGAAAACTTTCTTCACGTTCCCCGACTTTTTACAAACATGAATTACGTCTCGTGTCAAATTCATAACTTCTAAGTGCGCACGTACGTTTGCGTTGTACGCGTGTATTTGTGATGGTTTGAACGTGTTCATCATAGCACTCTGTGCGTTTGACTGCCATCTTTTCTTTGTTTACTTGGTTGCACGGTTCAAATTCTTCGATTTCAAAATCTCACGCGTTGACATGAAAATTAAGATCTTGGATCAAACCTAAACTGGATCAGAAAGTGGTAGCTCTAATTCAATAGAACAAATCAATGTCGATACGTGATTTGACCAATCGAGTGGGAACCAGCATCAGAATTATTCAACATATCAAGAAACGGCACCATCTGAAGAGTTACGAGAAGTAGAAAATCGCCAAACAAAGTGCACAAAACAAGCAACGCGCAGCAACAAGGGTTCGGAAATTGTATTCGTGAGTTTTGCAGCGACCTGATGCATGTATTCTGATGGACGACGAGACCTATGTCAAAGAGGACTCAAAACCCCTTCCAGGTTCTCAATATTCCACTGCCGTCGTAGGAGAGGATATAAGCGATGCAGACAGGTCGATTCAAGTGGAGAAGTTTTGTCAAAAAGTCAAAAATGCAATATGTTCCTGCGGTATGAGATCTACAATTTTTCACACTACCGGAGCAATCAATGCGGACATCTATCGGTCTGAGTTTCTGTAGAAGAGGTTGCTGCGTGTATATCAGAATCATAGTACCCCTCCACTGTATTGGCTGGATTTGACATCAGCGCATAACGCCAAAACATCTCTCAATTGACTCACGGAAGCGTATAGATTTCATTGAGAAAGACAACAATCTGCCAAATTACCCTCAGCTTCAGCCCATCAAAAACTTTTAAACGATTGTGAAGAGTGTCTTCAAAGATACTAGTAAAGCAGATGAGAATATGCAGAAGTTTAAAAACAATGTATAAAAATGTGATGAAACACTTGTCCGGAGCTTGATGAAAGGTGTTCGATCAAAACTTCGCAAATTCGTGAAAGAATTTGTGAATATCTTATTTTTGATACAGTCCTTTTTGTGAAAAAACATTATAGCGAGATATGAAATCTCCGAACTGTCCTCAATCATGACCAAACGAGACTTTTTGCGCTCTGAACAAGGCATATTTTAGGAAACATGTTAATCAGATACCAGATACCATCGAAAAATTGGCACAGAACCAGAAAAAAAGGATGGAATAAATTTCAAAAGAATCTGTGCAGAGACTGATGAGCAGCGTTAAAGTGCGTACCTCTGCTGATGATTTCCGATTGTTTGATATTTTTTATATTCTGCCCAAAGAAAACATTACATGAAACCAAAATAAAATTTTCTCCAAAAATGAAAACTGTTTCAATCTTATTTTTTTTGTGTGTGCTTATACTGTTTAAACGAAACATCGGCCAAGCCAAAATTTCAAGAATTTTACAGTTCATGCAGATATTTTGTTGCATACCAGTCGAACCAAACTTAAAATGTCAATGAACGTACCAAATGTTTTTTCAAGAACCTTTCAAATCAACTCGGTTATAGTTTTCAGCTTTATTATTATTGACAACATTAACAATTAATGATTGAAAGTCTAAAAAAAAAATTATGTATAAGGAAACTGTTCCTGGACTCCCTCTTTTTCATATTATTAGTATTATACACTCTTTTAGTGAGTGTTCTGCCGGATGTTATCCATTTAATAAATGGCAGCTTTTGATACCCACACTTTGATTTTCAGTAGTGTATGACAATCATAATTATTCTGTTAGTTTTGTAAAGTCAATACAATATCCAACTCTAAAGATTCCCACCGTCTTCTGCTTGGTTATAGAACGCTAAGATCAGATCACAGGCCATCCAAGGTCCATTATCTACCTGGTAATAGCATGTGACTATCAGCTGATTCTATCGCATATATTTTTCTCTTGTACCAACTCTAATGTTCGAGTTTTAGGAAAAGCTACGCATCACTGCACTCTTGCGCCTTTTATTTGCTTCTATCTTTTCTTGCTTTGGCACTGAACCAAATTCAATGTGGTTACAATATATCTTATCGCCCATTAACAATATAAAATTCGTTAAAACATAGTCCATTGAGCATGCATGTGAAAAGTCAATATATTATTTAGCCATTTTCATTTTGACTTCCAATGCATTTCGTGACGCCTTATCCATTCTCTCGGAATCGGATGAAGAACTGATGTGCTTTCAACCCATAACCGCTAGCAAAGGAGACAGACACAGTGAGATAGCTCACGAAACGCGCATCGAAAACCGCTGCCAGTTCTCCCTAAACCATGTTTCGTCACACCACTGAACGTTAAATCGCCTCCAAAGCTATGCACTACATGGAGAAAAACGAACCAACCAAGACCCCGTAGAAAGTTCTCAGCCAAAAACCGCAAACCGTATGTACACACTGTACTGAAAACAGCAAATGTAAAAACACATACGTTGAGGGAAAGATAGCTGAAATGCATGGGATGGAAAAATGTTTGGCGCAGAATGAGCCTCTGCACTAAGTTTGCTTTTGTCTTATTGTATATCTACCAGAGTACGATGTGGCTAAAATAGGTGGCTTTTACGCCGAATAACGAAACAGGAAGGAAGAAGGAAGGAAGGCCAGTTTAATGGGGGTAAAGGGAAAACCCTGCACACTAAAATAGCAGCCGGGAAATGAAATGTGAGTGTGTAACAAAACGAATGAATGTTGCACTATGTGGTAGGGCACAAAATGTGATGGATTCAAGGCAGAAATGTAACGTAGGATTGCATTTGCGGAAGGAGCAGCTAGGTCACGAAGGGCCTTCTGTGGAAAGAACTGCATCAGAAGCGCAAGCACTCATGACGAAACGTTTCCTATTACGAATCAACACGAACTTTGCTCCACTCAATCCTCACTTACTGAAGTTTTCTTGGGGCTTATTCGTGAGTTTTTTTTTATTGGTTGCAAAATGGTATTTAATGAGAATACAAAAAAAAACGCTTGCAACAGTACGAAATGAAAACGTTTTCTCATAATGGGTTTACTTAATTGAAAGACCTTGATTATTTATGTTTTAAAACCTATTGCGATCCACATCAACAATTTTTCGAGAAATGACTCATTTGTTTGCAAAGCACTTTGCACAAAAAGGTTCATAAAATAGTGTAGCAATATAGCCTTCGGACGAGCAGGGAGAAGTGAGAAAGGGTAGAAGAAAGTCAATTTCAAATCTTCAAGGAAGCGTTCAGCTTCAAAGCGAGCCAAAGTGCTAGTCGAGCTGAAGATTCATCTTAGAGTTTGATGCGAAAAAGAGCACGTCCGGCGAGCAGCAGAGCAAAGACTATGTGAACGACGCTGGCTTTCAGTTCTGTAGTGCATTTCTCGGCAAATATTGTTTAAGCAAATATAAATAGAAGAGCTAGATTGAAAACTATATTGTGATAAACAAACCGGAACGAATGCGAATCACTTAAGTGGGGCAATGAGGTTGAGTGACTTTCATCTTTCAAAATCGGACGTTTTATCTTTGATTGAATGTGCTGAAGTTCAAAACAAGAAATATTCTCTGTGACAAGTTTCATTTAATACACTACCCACAATGCATTGGCGTTAGCTGTTAATTCCTAATTATCTATTTCTTATCTTAGATTTTTGTAACAGTGGTAATTTCATTTTCAAAAATATTAGCCAAGTATTTATATTTCATTTTGTCATCGTCAAGGGTGACATTTTCCGTGTTCAGGTGATCTGAATTATCGAATGTTTGAAAATATACTGAACAATTTTTTTAGATGAAATAAGAAAATCGAATTTAAGTTGTCAGAAAAATATATCAAATAAATCATGCAAAGGATGTTACAGTAAGTCTAAGCACGATGTGCAAATAACAATATGAGCTAGGATTTCAACCCTTTTGGGACGTACCCACGCGGGGATCCATTATGAGAAATGAAACCAAATCATGCGAAATTGCATTACAATCTTGAATCCTAGAGGGTTTGAGCTGTTTAGTGGAATACTTGTAACTATAAATTAGAAGAAAAATTAGTAAGTTTTAATTAAATGGAGATTACTAATTTTTCTTCTAATTTATAATTACAATCTTGCTTTTTTTTATGTTGGGTGTTCCTGGTGCCATTAAGAGTTTCGGATCCAAGCATTTCTCCTGCAGCAACTCCGATGGTCTGACTTCTTACGACGTGTTTCATATGCTAAACGACGTGCTTAATATGTGGAAGCTACAATAGGCTTTGTTGATAAGAGGTAATACGTACACCCAAAATAAAAAAAGCAAGATTGTAATGCAATTTCGCATGATTTGGCCAGATGTTGGCTGCAGCTGCGGGATGAACCGTTTCACATACAAACGTTAGGCATAATGAGAATTATATGCCTTCCATATAACCTGTTTTGTACGAAACTACTTTACGCGAATCGTTCATTATGCCAAACGTTGTAGAAGGAGATGTTCGCTCATCACCATGAGGCACCAAGAGTGAACAACAATGTGTTTGGCTAGAATGAAAGATATGAAGAGAAAGTTTTGATAGTTCCGCTAGTGTGCGGCAGGATTGGAAATGTAACAGATGTTTTTTATGAAAATTGAGCGAAAAGGGCATGTATACGGTGGTACTCGAACCAACGACATTTTTGCCTAACATGCCACTGCGGGGTAGGTTAAAGCACGGACTGAGTCCGCCACTTCAACAGGCAAAAATGTCCGGTTGGAAGACGCTCATGTACCACTGTGGCTTGTATAGTTATTCTAGCGATCTATTGTGTGCACTCTGTTTACTGATGCGCACATGGGAGCGGAACTCTCCCTTTTTGGGTTGTTTTGATTCGCACCGACTGACGATCACTAAAGTTTTTCTCGTCGTCTCCAACGTAGAGACCTCGAGAGAAACACCGTGAAGCGATGCGATACTGGTCCCCACCAGTATAATTAAAGGTTACCACCATTTATGGTTTTACATACATTAATTGTTATGTTATATATTCTCCGTGCGAGGAAGTAACGATTATGATGTAGAAGGAGATGTCTCGCTCATCACCATGAGGCACCAAGAGTGAACAACAATGTGTTTGGCTAGAATGAAAGATATGAAGAGAAAGTTTTGATAGTTCCGCTAGTGTGCGGCCAAATTCTAGCCAAACACATTGTTGTTCACTCTTGGTGCCTCATGGTGATGAGCGAACATCTCCTTCTACATCATAATCGTTACTCCTCGCACGGAGAATATATAACATAACAATTAATGTATGCCAAACGTTGTTATGAGAAACCTTTTCATGCGAATTGAGCACCTATCGGCCCATGGCTAGACAAGGCTGGATCTCCTAAAGAACTTTGTTAAAGACTTAATTTTTGTATTTTGTGAGGATTCTGCGGTGCTAATGATTGAAAAAATATACAATGTTACTTACTTGCGCCATTTTCTGATATATCAGAAAATATGAAAATATCAGACTCCCCTTCCTAGGATTTTGACCATATAATTTTTCAAAAACATCTGTTAATTTTCCTACCTGCCGCACTCTGACGGAACTTTCAACACTTTCTCTTCACATCTTTCATTCTAGCCAAAAACATTGTTGTTCACTCTTGGTGCGAGCATCTCCTTCTACATCATAATCGTTACTCCTCGCACGGAGAATACATAACATAACAATTAATGTACATATAATTTTGAAACTTTATATTGAGCGTATACTTTAGCCAGACACCTCCCCCTCTCCCTAAAGTTTAAGTGGTTTATGGACAGCCCCTTATTGGTTCATCTCCGTATGGCTTCCTTTGCAACTTTGTTGAAAACTTTTTCTCTTTTTGATACAAGTTGCTGCAAATCTATGCAAATTGTAGAATCTAATTTAATCTAATCTAATGTACGGGTCCTATATCTTCATGTTAAAAAACAACTACGATAAAAAAAAAACGAGCATCGGCTGCCTAATTGCCGGACCCGCACAATTGTGCAGATCTGAATTTCACCCGAAAAAGTGCTTGGGTGGGTGAAGTACTTCAATTAAAGAATGTTTTGTTCTGAAAGATAATAACTTTATAAGGTGAAATTGGAGATAATCCTGAGGTTCCTGAGATCCGTTTTTGTTCCACTCCTAGCCTTCCTGGCTGTAATCAAACGTGTATCGAAAAATTTGAAAGCGTTATGGACTGTGCTTACAGGAAAGCCAAGCTTTTTAACCAGTTTTCTTACTGACAGATCCGGATTTTCATTGCGACCGCACACAGTTGCTTTTCGCACTTGCTCTTCTTGCGATGCCATCTTCTATCTCAAAGCTTTTAGTATCATCAGAAATTGATTTCACACGATGAACAGACATACGTTCATCAGTCTGCGAAATATTTCACGCATTGATGAAGTATTTCCTGATATATGCGTATTTAGGGGGGTCCATATTCTGCCGCGAACAAGCCTTAGTACTTTTCGCAACTCAAAAGTGTTACATAAAAAAAACATTTAACTAATGATTTTTTAGGAAGTTTCTAAATGTCATCAAAGTTAATTGATTTTGAAATCAACAAGTTCCTTTATAACAACATTTCAAAGAGTATCCAAACCTATAAATTTATTTACCCTGCAACAAATCTTAAGAGCTAGTTTGATCTCGCCCAATGTTCTCCTAAGCTATTTCTGTGAACAACGTAAGTGGCAAAATGAATGATGGAAAATCCAATATTAAATTCTTGCCGTGGAGTAAACAACCGGACTTCCTTCTATTCGCACATGCTGTAGCGGCAGCAATGGCAACGAATTTGTTGCGAAAAGTAAACATGGGAAACTGACACGTCCATCCCTTCGTGCACAGCCCGAACCAAACGCTCGAGGGCACGGGTGGAGTGAAATGGGTGAGATTTCTGTCGGTCTATGAGAAAAAAAATCATCTCGTTTTCATATACATATTAGCCCCCGTTTGAATAGTTATGAAGCAAGCGAGGGCCTTCGGGCTGGTTTGAATATTATCCGCAAGATTGGCTAAACAAACTTCCTTCTAATAAGCTGCGGCTTTGGAACGAAAGGAATTTCATTTTAAGTAAATCATCAGAAGCATACAATTTTAATCTTGCCATGTTTGCTTTTCATTGCCCTTTGCTGGGTAGCTTATTTGAAACATCATAACATTGGCTATTTTTTTATATGCCAGAGTTTTCACAATATTTATGAACGAGATCGAACGAATTCCGCACAGCTCTGAAAAAGACAATTCTAACGATTAACATTCTTTAAGGGAACGTTCATTAAGAACGTCACGTCGAAAAATTCCAGTTTCATCCCCATCGCCCCATCACCGTCACGTACTCTGTATGGACATCAATATTTTTAATATGGACCGTCAAAGTTTTCAACCCACTACAAGGGTGACGAACTTAATGGATGTTCCCCAATAGCGAAGTATGATGCATTCTGTAAGACAACACTGACATTATTCGTTTCTGATCAGTGCTAGATAAGTTAATCAAGACTCACTAGAACTCCTGGTTTGTTCCCCTTGACGACCTTTGTAAAATATCTCAAATTTTCTTACGCTGCTTCTGATTGTGTCCAAAATTATTGTGGGCTACTGGACTTGATAACAATCAGATTGAGCAACAAAAGACGAATTGCAGGACTTTTTGCAATCCACTCCGGTTTACTTTTATTGCCATCAGGGGTACAATAAAAGATAAATTTGCTTTCTTTTGAAACAGTCACAATGGAGTGACGATCGTAAAAAAACGAGGCAATGGAAAGCAGTGGAAACGTGTGGATGCTAACTTCAGGAAGTGTGAAATAATCAAAAGAAATTGAAGACTTCTTTACGTTTTCCAAACTCATTCAGTCTGCTTGCATATAATGCGTTTGTAGGAGGAATGATTACATTATCATATTTTCGAGTGTCGCCGTCGACTGTAAAGCTTCTACTTTAAGCTTGAAAATGCGAAGTTTGGGACACGGGTCTAGGTGTTAATTTGATTCCCTTTTCAATTTTCTCATTGTTTTATGATTCCACATTATCTTGCACGACATCATAAGAGGATTATGCACACTTCTTATGTTCCGTTGCGCCACGGCGGGCGTTCTTGCTCAAAACATTGAACATACAAAAATGTCTAAAGGGATCATGCGAAAGCCTTCACGACTTACATACGCGAAGGAAGCGTGTATTTCTAACGAGTGAAAATTACTCGAGACGTAAGTCAATAACTCAGTTTGATTTGTTTCAACTGACTTCGGTTCCATACGGAAGGCGTCCATTTTGGCATCCGGAAGTTGTTATGGTTATTATAATGAATAATATATTAGTTCTTATTGCGTACAAAAGCAGCGAACAATTTATTGTTATTTCTGAAATAATGGTTTAACGGCTTCCGGTGAAAAAAGGACGCTAAGAGTCTTAACACACATACGAATTTGAATTGAATAAAAAACGCACACGGAATAAACTTTGAGATCAATACATTAGTTCGAAAAAACAAGTCATAGTTTGATAGTGATGAAATTTTTTTTCCTGATTATCGAGATTTTCAGCCTTGGGCTGGTTTATCTCCCGTTGTAGTCAGTCAAACATCACTTTTAGGCATTTTCGTAGCTTTTCCGGAGGTAAGATTTGAACTCGTGACTTTGGCGTGAGAGGTATGGATGTTAACCAATACGCCGGAGTCGCCCCATACAGTGATGAAATTTGTCAGAAGCATATAATTTCTCATCTCCATCAGAGGCTAGAAGGAGACAGTAGTTTATGCTAGAACGAATAGAAATGAAGAGAAAGTATTGATAGTTCCGTGAAGGGTAACGGCAAGCTTTGAAATTGAAAGATACAAGTTTGTAAACGGAAGAAGGGACTGCACTCACCGCTGTTCATCTCCGAAATCTATAAGTAATAGTATGACGAGATGAATAAACGTGTGAAATAGTTGGTGCATGCCAAAAATAAACCCAACAGCAGGAGATAATTTCTCACCCATGTTAGGCATAATTGGGAGAGGGCAAATTGGGAGTTGGACAAATTGCCGATTTTTCATGGGTTTATCTTCACCCGCGCTGACGAAACTACTCATGCAGCATCAATCATAGTAACCCGTGAATCAGCAGACAAAATTTGACAGCCCTATCAGTTGAACTCTAGCCGTGATGAAAAAACAGTGAAGCAAATGAATGACATGGCTGACTGTGTCGTTAGTGTGTGCTTGGTCGTGCTTGTGTAACTAAAAACCGCTATTTTAGACTAAAAAGCAGTATAATCGAATCTACACCTACAAAAAGCAACCAAACAGAAAATCAAACACAACTCATCAATATTGTTTCTTCACAAACCACAATTAACGGGAAAAATACTCAAAAATTATTAAAAAAAATCTTTCACCGAAACCAAGAAATCGCGACATTAATGTGTTATCGAGACAAAGCCTTAAAAGAAAAAAGAAAATATTCGTAATGCAATTGTGATCTTCAACTTTATTTTTTCATTTTTTTTGTTTGAGAACAAAATAAAAAATACATTGAGGAACAGAAGTTATAACAAAACAACTCAGCACGCATTTACGACATCTCTTGGAACCAAGAATCGAAGAAAAAGATCAAGAAACAACCATCGCCACCACAACCACCACCTCCAGACCAGTTCAGACACACGGCCTGCCTGAAACATTGATTGATAACAACAACCCAGTAGTAACAGAAAGAAACAGCAAAATCAACCGAAACAGTGTGGCGTGTGCCAGCAGCATCTTCTGCCCGGCGGGAGCAGCAGCAGCGGAAGCAACAACAACAGCGAACCAAACGAAAAAGCTAGAAGCTGGGCCATCGAATGTCATTAGCCAGAACAACACCATTAGCAATAGCCTAACAATAACATAGAACAGGTTAAAAACCACAACAGCATCAACAACAACAACAACAACCACAGCAACAACATCCTCCAAGAAAGCTCAGCCCAGACAAGGAAAAGGCAAGTGTATGAATTGGGGACAGTTTTGCAGTAGAAACTAGAGAAACAATTGTTCGTTGAACAACAACTACGTTCAGAAGTGTGCGCGTTCAAAGAACGGCACCACGCCGCGTCGAAAACGGACATCGTGCGGCACTTTGTGGGCGCCGGATACGCCCGTACCGGCATTAACAACATCTTGGCACTATTAGACAACAATCAGAGCATCGAAAGAAAGCCCGGTTCCGGACGGCCGACGACCCTGAGCGACAAAAGGTTCCAAAGGATGCCGAATAGGAAGACCGAGCGAAAAGTGGCTACATTGCTGCGTGCGCTTGGCCGGGATATCGATTCAATCGGCCAAACAGTGAAAAAGTACCTGGTGAACATGACATACATGTCAGAAAGCGGAAATCGCGTCCGCTGGTTTCGGAGCTGCAGGCAATGCCACAGCGACAGCGGCTGAATAAGATGGTCAACTCGATTTTCCCGGCGAATCACGACGTGGTGGTGATGGACGACGAGACCTATCTCACCCTGGATGGCAACGACTGGCAGGACACTTCGTATTTTACTTCCCCCGCGAACGAAGTGAGTTCCTCAAGAAGGTGCTGCTGTGGTTGACAATCAGCGAGAAGGGGCTGTCAAAGCCACTCTTCTAGCGCTACGGACTGGTCGTGAACGGTGAAATTTATAGTACGAAATGCCTGCCGGAAGTTGCATCGGTCATCAAGAAATACCATAAGGCCGAAGACGCGGTGTTCTGGCTGGATCTGGCGTCGGCCCACTACTCGAAGCGATCGTTGGAGAAGATGGAGTGGCTGAATATCGATGTGGTATCCAAGTCGGTGAACCCGCCCAGCGTAAGATCTACTCCAACAATTTTGTTGCAAAAACTTAGGAGGAATTGATAAATAAAATGAAGAAAGAACTCAAAAACATGCCTACACGCATGTTTTCGGCCGCCATGGCGAATGTTCCGGTTAGCTGCCAGAAGGCCGCTCGCAAGTGCGTAGAATTTTTTTTTTGCAAGTAAGCTTAAATTATTACCTTTCATGGGAAATGTATCAATTGTAATTATCTATCTTAGTTTTTTTATCCACATCCGAAAAAAGTCAATTTTTTTAATGCAAACGTTTGCAATAAATTACTGTCCACTCCTTGAAGCTAATGAATAGGGAAGACAAACTTGCTAAACAAGGTAAAAATGCACAATTTATTGGCCCAGAACGATTTTGCGGTATATTATACTGTGCCATAAAAAAGGAACTAAAACCTTGCGAAGAACAAAAGGTGATGACCATCTGGTTGGTCACCCACAAAGTGTGTTCAATTGAATAGGTTAATAATCCAAAATGTCACAATCCGTAAAATGCTTTTGGAGCCCAGGAACAGAGTTTTCTGTACCTATACTGATCTAGTCACCGGACACTGCCAGAGTAGATGTCATTTGAAAAACACTGGTCAGGTTCAGAATGAACCTTTCTGTAATAAAGGGTGTTCTGATCAAAATTTGTTCAAACAGTAATGTGTGTGAGTCGATCAAAGTTTTTATTAATAAGTCTAATTCATTTTCTTTTTCAAGTTCAGTTAATACAGAATACAGGATAAATTTTCAGCTAAGCTACCTTTTAATGAATTGCGAATTACCGGGTATTTCGTTTAACACCTGCCATAAGATTTTGTACAGTCTCTTTGTCCACTTTATTCGCCGCAGCAGAGATGGCATTTCGCACTAATGTTACGCCGGTGCGTGAGATTTGTACCTTCACAGAGGATACAACCATAACTCACCTCAGATAAAGCAAAGTGCTGATCAACCTTTAAAATGTAAATAGTAAACAGGGGTATATTACAAAAGTTCAACTCAGTGGTTCTACGCCCCAAAAAAATGGGATGATGCAGATGTTGTCACTATGTTCGCCCTATGTTGCGAAACTGTTCTCTCCTACAATTCATCCCATATCATTCGAGTGTTATAACTTATTTTCGATACAGTCCATAGATTTTGAAAATTAATACCATTCGAAACTATGGATTGACACAAAGATGCGAATTCATGTTATGTATTCACAACAATCCTTAAAGTCGTTCCAAATATGATTTACATTAAAGATGCGGGTAAAATATTTTTAAACATTTATAAGACAACTGTACCTTTATCCACTTTTGGATCACGGTGTCCGAGCTTCAATTTTAAGATTGATGTGATCCAAAAATGTCAATATTGATTACTGTCTACCTTGATTTGTTAATCTTTTGATGATTCTCCCGAATGCCTCAAACCTTTCCAGCTGACCCATCTGCCGAGTACTTCTCATCTACCTGCCTACGGCATCAATATCGTTGACTGGTCAGCGTCTAAACTACAGTGACTTGCGTTAAAAAAAATCACCCCAATTTAATAACAACACAACAATTATGTTTCACGTGCCTTGAATCAGATCTCAATCATTGAGCTGAAATGTATTTGTATTGTAGCTTGAAAAATAATTTTAAGGTGTAGTAAAAAATATCATAAATATATCAATCACTTGTTAACACTGTTTTTGCTTTCATTGTGATGTGATAGTTTGCCAAAGTGACAATTTATGCACAACATTATTGAATTTATTCGTTACTTATTTTCTATAGATTTTTTTACAGTGATCAACAGAGTCCTTGTTTGAAATTTGTTGAATTTTAGTATAAGGTACTTATGAACTACTGTCTAAATTACAAATTTACCTATTCATTGTGAGCTGTGCAATAGTCGCTAAACATGGCCATAAGAAATATAGAGAAAAAAAAGTATATTTCATCCTTTTCTCTGTCGGTCACTGTACATATAGAAGAAACTCTAAAAACATCGCAACTGTTCCTGGCTTTCAGGACGCAATATTAGCTGTATCACTTACGAAGACGAGTTTGTGCTCAGAACGGATATCCGTCTCGTTATTTCCACTCTGATTCCTCCCATATATTTCCGTATCGATGAAAAATTCATATCGCACACTTCTGATGTAGCAATTTTTCCTGTTTGGGAAGAGATAAAAACATCAAAAGAAATTTGGTCTAGCTCGCGCCTGCCGATACTGTTTGATTAGAACCATTCTGCTTTCAGGCAAGGTTCTATGAATTGCATAGCATTCCATCTCACTTACCAAGCATTCTTTTAAAGACATTTTATTTCCAGTTTATGCAATAGTTTATTTCTTAGCCCTACCATCATATTAAAGACATGAAATAAGCCGTATTGAGTCAGAGCAGTATCATCAATTTGAATAATTTAATTAATGCCTTTGTAAGAATTCGACCTCATGCAAATGTAAAAGAAAAAACTCACTTGTCACCTTATTTGATTACTCTTGATAACCCATTTAGAATCAAAGGACACGTCATCCCTGATCTCATTCAATTTGTTTCAAAAAATGAACTGACGACATTAGAGTTCATCCAGTTATCCCATTTAAATTTTAAATTCCACATTATTAATTTTTTTTCCTAAGCTAAAGATGACACAGGATCTTCTTCGTTTAACCACATCTAGCGGCCCCCTACCAATGGAAAACGAAGAAAGCTTCAAAGTCAGGAACGAAAAAAAACTTCCTCTCACGTACACCTACTTTTTTTTTGCTCGTTCACAGTTTTCTCAAGTACCACACAGAGCAGGAATGTACAACAATTCGTTCTTCGATGCTTCTTTGATGAAGGAATAAAAAAATTACTTATGCAAAAAGTTTCCAAATTAAATTTACATTTTTCCTCTTGTCTTGGCGTTATTCGCAGCATAGTATCGCGCTACCACCTCTAGTGCCAATACCAACTGAGTTCGACCACCAAGCGCTGACAGTGATACGTGCGTAGGAGGAGACAAGTTTTTTTTTTGTTCGTAGACATTTGGCATGAAGGATGTAGCCGGATCAGGCTTAAGTGGAAATTTAACTTACGCGTGCAAAGTTAAATTAATTTAGCCTCTATTTATATTTTCGCAATTGATGTTTCAGAGAACTCAAATTTTTATCGCGTTTTCTGATGAAACCGTATTATTTGGCTCAAAGTTAACAAGAATTGGCGTTCGCAATTAAAATAAGTGATGGGGGCCAAAAAAATGCAGGTACACTCATAACTTGTCAATCAGCGTGGGTCTTGCCAATAATGATGTCGGAAACCTTCGTTGAACGGCTTCGATCCTCTGGATTAAATTTGGTAGAATGAAACACAGTACTCCAAAAAAGGACAAACCAAAGAGCAGTTTAGTGCCTTCAGACAATAAACGTCTTGGAAGTTGTTTGCGAAGCGGAAGATGAAGTCTTTAGACCTAGCTGTGATGTGGCTCTAGAAACAATATAAAAGGTGTTCCGATCAAAATGTGGTCAAACAGTTATGTGTGTGAGTCGATCGAAGTTTTTATTAATAAGTCAACAGGAGAAATATTCAGCTAAGCTTCCTTTTAACCGAATGCGAATTGCCGGGTCTTTCATTTAACACCGGCCATAAGATTTTGTGCAGTCTCCTTATCAACTTTATTCGCCGCACTTTATTTTCCTTGAACTGTTTCTCGCACACAACAGCTTTTTGCGTCTTCTTATAAGGTTCCGCTTGACGATGGCCCAATATTGTTCAATTGGGCGGAATTCTGGCGTGTTGGGAGGGTTCTTGTCCTTGGGCACCACTTGAACGTTGTTGGCAGCATACCACTCCATGGCCAAAATAGATCGAAACAATTGTGTCGTTTCAGGAAAGGCAGTAGACGTTTATCTAGGCACTCGTTCAGATAAATTTTCTGGTTGACGGTTCCGGTCGCATTGTAAACGTTGCTCTTCAAGTCACAAGTACAGATGGCCTGCCACTCCAGATATTTCTTCGCAAAATGTGCTAGTTAAATGTGCTTGAAAATATCTGCCACTTTTCCCCGTCTGGTTGCCGTAGAAAATTCCTGCCCAGGAAGCTGTTTGAAGTCTGCCTTGACGTAAGTTTCATTCATTCGAACGAAGAAGTTGGGGTTCCGCTCGAAACAGCGGGCAACTCTTTTTGTCGTTGCTGAGGCCTCCGGCTTTCGTTTTCCCCCCGATCCAGCGTTCCTGGCTGATGAAAAACGTTCACCGAACACTTTCAATCCGTTGGTAACAGTTGATTTAGACACATTCAACAATTTCGCCAACTTGGCGTGAGAGTAGTTTGGATTAACGCTTTGCACGTCCAAAATTTTGATACGGTGCTTCTCTTCCTTCGACGACACTTGGATAACTGAAGTGCTAATCTCAAAATCAAAAAAGAGTCATGATGCTACACGCGCCCATCTTCAAAACGAGAGGTGTGCACGATGCACGATGAAAGGAAATGCGTCAAGTTTAAGTCGACCAAGTTTTGATCGATACACCCTTTAGGCAATGTGCTTCTCGAATTACAGTTTGGTGTCTAGCATTACTCCCAGATCCTTGACAGTTGTTTCACGTATCAAGCGCGTTCCTCAAGGATGTAGTTGTGTAGATACATCGCACATTTAAGAACGTTCTGTTGATCCGGCACCAGTTGTCGAACACTTGTAGTTCTTGCTGATGAAGGTGGGCGTCTTCTGGACATTTTATTATTATTATTATACGATTTCATCTCACTTCTCAGCATGTAGCTGGAAACTTTCACCTACCCCCGGGAGTGGGGCCAAAGGGGGTTAGGCTCGGTGGATACATTCGTCAGTTTTGTAAACTAACATCCTTATTTGTTTGCTTCGGTTGGATTAGTTATGGTGATTTAGGAACCGCCGGACAATATTACAGGTTCCAAGAATCACTGCTTTCTGAATGCTGCTCAATTCCTTTCGTAGATCCAACTCTTCAAGGGAACGTATAAGAGTACGGGGAACAATTCCGGTCGCCGAGATTATTACCGGAACTATACGGACTGCCTCCAAATGCCACATCTGCCTCAACTCCTCCGCCAAATCGTGGTATTTCGTAATCTTGGTGGAGAACGTTGAATGGACGTTGCGATCCAGCGGTGCAGCGACATCGATGAGAGTTACACTCTTCTTCCTTTTGTCGTAGATCACAATGTCAGGGCGATTGGCACGGATGAGTACATCCGTTAGGATCTCGCGATCCCAGTACAGCTTAACGCAACTTTTTTCCAGAACCGGGTTTGGCAGGTACTTGTAGTAGGGCACGTAATGGTTAACCAAATTGTGCTTCAGTGCAAGTTGTTGGTGCACAATCTTGGCGACATCGTTGTGACGACCGAGATACGCTACTTCTGCCAATGCTTGGCAGCCAGCAACAACATGTTCGATCGTCTCTCCTACTGCGTTGCACTTTCTACAACGGTCTTCTACTTCTTCGTGCAATATGTACCTGCGATAGTTCTTCGTCGCAATTACCCGGTCCTGGGTGGCTACCATGAAACCTTCAGTCTCTGAGAAGAGGTCACCTCGCACCAGCCACGTATTCGACGCTACTTTGTCGACAAGCGCTTGTTCCAACTGATGGGGATGCGTCCCATGCAGCTCCTTCAGCTTCCACGATGCAACTTTATCGTCAATAGTTTTTAGGTCACAGTTCAGCTGATAGTCCTCCTCCGCCAGATGGAGGGCGCTGAACCCATGGTCTGCTTCACAAACAGCACGGTAGACTTCATGACGGGTCTGTCTTTCAATGAAGTACATCCGCAACTGCTGAATCTGGGAAACACATAGCGCTTGAATATCGGTAACGCCTCTTCCTCCTTCAATACGTGGTAGGGTGACTCTTTCGATGGCCGACTTTGGGTGATGCATGCGATGCTTAGTGAACGCCACTCGTACTGCTCGTTCTATCGCCTCCAAGTCAGTTTTGGTCCACTTTATCACTCCAAAGCTGTAGGTCAACAGGGACACGGCAAACGTGTTAATCGCTTTTATCTTGTTGCCTGCCGACAGGTATGACCTCAGCACACGGTTGACTCCTTCTTGATCGTTGTATGGCGAATCCCGTTCAATTGCAGGAATCCAAGGTACTTGTAAGACTCGCCTTCAACCATATTCCGAATTTCCTCCTGTTCGTTGATGCGAAAACTACCGGTATCCGACACTTTACCCCGAAGAAGATTGACTGTTCGACATTTATCGATTCCAAACTCCATCCGAATATCGTTACTGAACACCGTTACAAGCTGCAAGAGTCTGTGTGCAGCTTTCCAACTGTTTCCGCAAACAGCTTTAAGTCGTCCATGTAGAAGGTGTGGGTAACATTGGTAGCTCTTCCTCCACTTTTCAAATGGTAGCCATAGTTGCATTGATTGAGTGTTCTTCTAAGGGGATTCATCGCAAGGCAAAACCACAGCGGGCTAAAGGTATCGCCTTGGAAAATTCCCCTTCTTATGCTGAGAGTTCTGGATCTTAGCACCGTTGCTCCGTCAGTAATGTGAAGACATGTACTCCACATGCCCATTGCACGCTGTAATAGCCTGATGATTCCACCATCTATCTTGTACAACTGCAGTGCCTTGATAAGGTACGAGTGAGGAACTGAGTCGTACGCCTTTTTGTAGTCGATGTATGCCATGCTCAGGTTTCTCCTTTTTTGGCTAGCCTGACCTACAATAACTGCATCGATGATGGCCTGATCTTTGCAGCCTTGCGTGTTTTTCCGGCAGCCCTTCTGTTCTTCGGTCATGACATTGTTCGCATCGCAATGGTTTTTTACCTTTCGGTTGATTACTGACGAAAGCACTTTGTACAGGCTTGAAAGGCATGTTATTGGCCTGTACTTGGCTGATCCTTGGGAAGAAGATAGGTTACCCCAATAGTAATGAATTGTGGCAGCCGCTGGGGGTCCTCTAGTACCATATTGAAGCACTCTGCCATTCGTCCATGGATTGAGGAGAACTTCTTATACCAGTAATTGTGCACAAAATCTGGTCCTGGTGCAGCCCAATTCCTGGTATGCCGGGTAGCCTCGCGAATATCCTGGGCGGTAAATACGGTGGCGACCATGCTTTCAATTCCATTACTCCTATCCTCTTCCTCTTGCAACCACATCCCATCACTGGTATGTTGAACGGGATTCTCCCATGGATTAGCCCAAAACTGTGTCACTGCGTTAGTCTCCAGAAGTCCTTCGTTGTAGTCTGTTTTGTTGTTTCGGATGCAGTTGTAAAACTCCCTTTGGTTAATGTTGAAAATTCGATTTTCCTCCTTTCTCTTCGAACTTTCTCCATACCGACGCATCCGTTTTGAAAGAACACTCAATCGCTGTACATGGGTGTCGAGGACCTCAATAATATTAGTTTCAGTGAGGTCATGGAGTTCTGCGGGCTTGACAATTTCAGCAACATGACGAACTAGCCTCGCTGATCGGTTTCCCCTTTTGTACTGTGTTAACCGACCAATTTTGGTCCGTAGTATGGTGATTCGGCTCTCCAACCGCATCATCCATGCGGGTTTTTGTGCGTTGGGTCGTACGTGCCCTCCGTCGTTTCCTTGTGGGTACGTCCGTAAACCCAGCGTTCTTACAATAGCCACAGCTGCAGAGAATACTATGAACTGCAGGTCCTCAAGGTTCTCAACGGCTTCCAAGTACTGTGGCAGGATATCCTCGTTGAGAATGCTTACTGCACTTGTTAACCGGTAGGAATACTGCAGTTTTGGTATCCTGTGTCGGGACATGGGGTCTGTCCCTTGGAATTGTGTTACTGCTGCGTTCATGTTGAAAGCTATTTCGCCCAATAGTTGCTGTCGTTGTTGGTCCACTGTTGGTTCTGAAGCGGTCTGCTCGTCCGTTGACACGTTTACCGCTACAATCGACTCACGCCTCTCACTCGCAAGTGATGCATCCAGCCCAACAGAACTCGTTCTCGACATATCGCTTGATCCATTCTCTTCCCTCCACAGCTCCCTTTGCACTTCCAGCTTGATGCACTGTACCTCGGCAGGTGTAAACAAGTTATGGGACATGATTACTCGCTGTCTGGTATACAATTTGTTCCGGTCAAGCTGGTTAGTGAATCGTGGGAACCGCTCGTTGAACATCTCCAGCATACTAGGTCTGCCAGACATATCCGTTTCCAACCTCGTGCAAACGTAGTAGCACCGGATCACGTACTGGTTCATCTCCGTCGTTCACATGATCCGTTGCCTTTGGCGGCCTGCCAAAGTGAGCGATTGACGTCGGTCAGCCGCAGCATCGTTGGCAAGTGCAGCATTGCCTTGGTGTTGTCTACTGCTGCCTTGTCTGTTTTGCGTATGAGTTACGGGCTGAGCCCGTTGACTGGAGGACCGCTCTTGCACCTCCTTTTCCTCCAGCCGCTGGCCGCTCGCTCTGTCCCTCGTTCCAGGACCAGCTCCAGTAGGGGCTCCCTCCTCGGGCAATCGCAGTGGTCTTATTCTTCTATTTGTCAACTCCATGTTGGTGACTTTCGACCGGATGTCTAACCGGTGCCTTTTTGCCGGAAGACTAACCGAGTGCCTTTTTAGCCGGAAGGCGCAACGACTAACCGGTTGGTGGAGGCTTGGACATTTACCCTTTTAGCGGGGTAACTCGCTTTGGCAGCGCTGCTTTCGGATATATGTTTTTGGAAGAAACTCAACAGGGTCCAAATAACTGCTAAGTCTCCCCACATCATAGACAGCCCCCGCTGCTTGTCCGGGACTGCTTATTTAATTCGCAGCTAACCTCCATATCTGAAGGCCGTTCATTATCCGCAGACTTTGACCCACCGGGTAGCTTGCAGCTCAGCTCCGCAAAGTCTCCACTTACTCTACGGTTGCACGGTTATTATTATTATCATTATTATTATCCGATTTCATCTCACTTCTCAGCATGTAGCTGGAAACGTTCACCTACCCCCGGGCGTGGGGCCAAAGGGGGTTAGGCTCGGTGGATACATTCGTCAGTTTTGTAAACTTACATCCTTATTTGTTTGCTTCGGTTGGATTAGTTATGGTGATTCAGGAACCGCCGGACAATATTACAGGTTCCAAGAATCACTGCTTTCTGAATGCTGCTCAATTCCTTTCGTAGATCCAACTCTTCAAGGGAACGTATAAGAGTACGGGGAACAATTCCGGTCGCCGAGATTATTACCGGAACTATACGGACTGCCCCCAAATGCCACATCTGCCTCAACTCCTCCGCCAAATCGTGGTATTTCGTAATCTTGGTGGAGAACGTTGAATGGACGTTGCGATCCAGCGGTACAGTGACATCGATGAGAGTTACACTCTTCTTCCTTTTGTCGTAGATCACAATGTCAGGGCGATTGGCACGGATGAGTACATCCGTTAGGATCTCGCGATCCCAGTACAGCTTAACGCAACTTTTTTCCAGAACCGGGTCTGGCAGGTACTTGTAGTAGGGCACGTAATGGTTAACCAAATTGTGCTTCAGTGCAAGTTGTTGGTGCACAATCTTGGCGACATCGTTGTGACGACCGAGATACGCTACTTCTGCTAATGCTTGGCAGCCAGCAACAACATGTTCGATCGTCTCTCCTACTGCGTTGCACTTTCTACAACGGTCTTCTACTTCTTCGTGCAATATGTACCTGCGATAGTTCTTCGTCGCAATTACCCGGTCCTAGATGGCCACCATGAAACCTTCAGTCTCTGAGAAGAGGTCACCTCGCACCATTATTATTATTATTATTATTATTATTATTATTATTATTATTATTATTATTGATAATTACAGTCAACAGGTAAAATATTAGCCCCAATGACCGGCATCTTAATACTAAAATCACAAAACTACAAAATTAATCAAATTAACAAAAAATACGTCTTAAACTACACTTATTTGTTTCCTTATGTACATTAAAATCAAATACAAAGTAACAACTATTAAAAAGACGACTCATGCTGCGCATTGGCTCATGGAGCCCATAGTTGGTTCTTGCCGCGGGAAGGAGTCAGGAATGAATGTGCGCGTCGATTACGGCAGCGTATGTTGATATCCAACATGCTGAGCAGTCTAGAACAATCAATGTTCCCTTACAGGAGATCGCTAATAAAACAGACTTTTGCCACGTTACGCCTTCCATCAAGTAGATGCAGGTTGATGAGCTGGCACCGACTGCTATAGCTGAGTAGATTGAACGGGTCTCTCCACCAGAGATGACGTAGGACAAATCGAATGAACTTTCGCTGGATTGCCTCAACACGCTGGATTTCATTCTGGTAATATGGAGACCAGACAAGCGAACAATATTCCAGAATAGGGCGAATGATTGCACAGTAAAGCGATTGCAAGCAATAAACAACCTTAATTTTTTTTACAAAACGGAACAGGAAGCCGAACTGCGATGATGCCTTGGACACGATGTATGCTACGTGGTCTTTGAAGGTCACTTTGGAATCGATGAGAATCCCCAAGTCCTTTACCGTCGTTTCGCGCTGCAGCTCAAATCCTGCCAACGCAAAACCGAATTAGTAGAGTTCGCGTTTACGGCCAAATGAAATCACCGAGCACTTGGACACATTCAATGTCATCCGATTGATGCGACACCATTCAGCGAACGCTCCCAGCTGTTGTTGCAGAAACACGGCGTCTAGTGGATGCTTTATCGCGGAGAACAACTTCAAATCATCGGCGTGTGAGAGTTTTAGGCATTTGAGGATGAGATTGACATCGTTGATGTAAAGCAGGAACAAAAACGGCCCAAGGTGGCTGCCTTCAGGCACGCCGGACAGACCTTTAAATGGTGACGAAACGTGATAACCAATTTTGACGGACATACTACGATCGGTTAGGTAGGATCGCAGCCAGATAAGCAAGTTGTTGCTTATGCCTAACTTATCAAACTTGGCTATTGCTATCTGGTGGTTCATTTTATCGAACGCAGCGGAGAGATCCGTGTAAACAGCATCCACGTCAAATTAGTCGATGTCGAACGTTTAGGAATAAATCCATGCTGATCCGGCGAAATATAGTGCGCGTAGCTCTGCACTAGCTTCGCAGTTGTAGAATTATCATCTCAAACAACTTGGTTACTGCACTTAATGCAGCAATGCCTCGGTAATTTGAGACCAGTCTCTTGCAACCTTTCTTAAACACTGGGAAAACATATGACTGTTTCCAAAAGTTCGGAAATATACCAGTGGACAAAGAATGATTGAATACCTTTGCTAACGGAGACGCAAGACAATCCACGCACTGTTTCAGTACAAGCGATGGAATGCCGTCCGGACCACATCCCGTTGAGGACTTCAATTCCTTGCCAGCTGCAATAACCATGTCATTAGTGATGGCATAATGCATTCTGGAGGCAGGAAGACGGGGCACATTACTGGTGGCGAGCGCGATGTCCTGCGGGTCGAGCAGCTCGTCGGAGAAAACGTTGCTGAATTGGGAACGGAAAATATCGGCAATATCGGCGATGCAATCAGCTTCGAGCAAACCATCCGTCATCGTGGAGGGCAAACCGACTTCCTTCCGCTGATCATTGACGTGACGCCAAAAGCTTTTGGGGTTGGACTTAAGCCTTTTTTGTAGACGGTCTTGATAAGCGTTATAGAGATAATCGTTTAATTGCTTGTACTCAGCATTTTATGCCATAGTACAGTTTTAGGTCGCCCGCGCATGATAATTTCAGGCATCTCAGGACCAGGTTCACGTCGTTCATATATAACAGGAGAAGTAATGGGCCAAAGTGGCTGCCTACGGAACGACGGAAAAGCTGGACGAGGCATAATCTGAAACCTTCAAAGACATAGTTTTACCAGTCAGTTATGAGCAGAGCCAGTTCAACAATTGATCGTGAACCCCCAAATTGCAATCTGATGGTTCATTTGGTCAAAGGCCGCAGAGAGATCTGTGTATATGGCGTCTACTTGATGACCGCGTTCCATTTCGGGATGATGAACGATGTAAATACGATAAGGTTGGTCGCCGTTGAACGCTTGGGCATAAGCCCGTGTTGGTCAGGAGAAATAGTCTGTGAATAGTCATAGACCAGCCTTTGGAGAACAAATAACAAACATCACTTAGTGCAGCAATTTCACGATAGTTGGCAACGGATCGTTTGCATCCCTTTTTGTGTATTGGGAAAATAAACGACTCCCTTCAGCATTCAGGAAACACATCGGAAGTTAATGACAAATTGAAGACCGTAGCCAGAGACGCAGCGAGTGTGTATAAGCAACGCTTCAGGACAATTGAAGGAATAGCATCAGGACCGCATCCAGCTGAGTTTTTCATCTGCTTTCCGGTTGAAATCACCATATCACTTTGAATAGTGAATACAGACAATCAGGGAATATTTCTAGTGGCTGCTTCAAGGTCCTCGGCATCCAGAATTTCGTTGCAGAAGACACTACTGAACTGCGTACGAAACAAGTTGGTGATATCCGCGACAGAGTCTGCTTCATGAGTGCCGTGAGTCATAGTGGAGGGTAAGCCGTTTTTCTTCCGCCAAAAGCTCTTTAGTTTCGTTTTGAGACGACTCGGCAATTGAGAGTTGTACAAGCTGTTATTGAGGTGTTTGTAACCGTCGTTGGTGCGTGCGTAGTTTGTCTTCGTAGAATCCGTGTGATATTTTCTGTGTTTCCTCAGAGCAGCCCTTTTAACTCGTTTCAATGTTCAAGGTCGGAATTTGACCAAGTCGTCAAGTCGAAGCAGTAAAATTCGCATCCCCGATTGCATGGATCGTGTTCCAATTCACGCCGGCGAGAATGTTATTCATTTCCTCAAAATCAGCATGTGTGAAGTCATAATAAACTTTTTCGGTGATGTCATGGAAGCTGTTCTTAGGATTCAACTCCAGTGTCAGTAGCAGAGGGAATGATTTCTGCAGCTTCTGAAGACGGTGTCGGAGCTCGAAGAACGGAACATCTTTGACCAAATTCTTCGCTAATGAGACATAAATCCAGCAAACGGTTTTCGAAATTCCATTAACTTGCCGAAGTGTGGCGGTACAATAAGCATCAAGCAAGGAGAGAGAAGCCGGTCTGAATGACGAACATGAGTTGTCTGAAATGCGGATGCCGTTAGTATCGATATGCCGACTGAAATGTAAGAAAATTTTGAGGATTAGACTTTGGTCATTCTAATTTTCGTAGACGTTCGACTTCATCTCATTTACCTGTGTAAAAACATGGCTTCCCTTAAGATATCAAGAAGTAATAACAGATTGCGCCACTGATTTGTTTTCATTAAAAAGGGAAAAATGGGTTGCCAGTGAAACTATCAGATTTAATGTATCAATAAGTTGACTAGGTGGCGCTACTGTGCAAGATGATTCCAATGTAATTAGATTTGAAATAACATGCAACAAATTTCAATTCGACATGGCGTTTTCATAAGGGCCAATGTCACAAACGTAAACAATGGCTTCTTCCGCAAATTTCTCGAGAATACAAACTTAATTATAGTAAATTAGCACGATGATTGTACAGAAGAGGAGTTCCCCCTTACAATAGAAGTGATAGTTTACTTGAGCGAGTTTGCATTTTCAAGAAACTTGTGGAAGAAGCAATTGTTTACATTTGCGACATTAGCCCTTATGAACACTCCATGTCGAATTGTGTTGTTCGAGTTTAAATGTCTGTCTGCGGTTGTACCGTATTGGTTTTGCCTATATTTCTGTACAGTTCGTTCTGACGGAATTTTTAGCAATATTGAGCAAGCATAACCAAAACAAGATATACTAGCAGAAAGGTGAGAGCTAACACATAAACATTTCTCGCACAACTTGAGCATTGGGGGCTTGAAAAAACATCCAAAATTTGAGTTGCCACTCGTTATACTACGCCAGAAAAGACAACATTTTTTATCAACGTGAAATGGTGAATCAGTTGAAAAAACTATAGGGTGGCAACGGTTGCTTGTCATTAAAATAAATATACATTAGAAACACAACAAAAGCATTAGAATCAACATTTGGTAACTCTCCATCTTCTCTTTAAATCGTAGATCTCATTTTCTTTCTTCTTGTTTTCAAAGAGCTTCCTCTTAACTAGACCCCAGTAGGTTTCTGCCGGGCAAAGTTCAGTTTGGCGAATTGTTTATTTTAAACATGTATTTGACCTCTTGGGCCTTATTCAATAACAGGTATTTTGCTTAGTGACAAGGCCAAATCAGGTCGAAACAGAGCTGAAGAGTCGTGGATTATTATAAACGGTAGCAACCTCTTTTGCAGGCATACTTTCTCGTATACATCCTTGTTGATAGTGCCGATAAAAACGTAACTTCTGGATTTCCGACCACAACTACATAAGGCCTGCCAAACCAAATACTTCTTGGGGAATATAGACACCTTCGTAGTCCAGAAATACTCGATAATGGCATTTCTTTGCATGGCTGAGTAAAAAGTCACATCCGACAGCTGTTGAAAGTCTTCGAGCACATATTTTTCGTCGTCTATTCTGGTATAGGATTTTTTTTTTGCAAAAACTTGGTGCACAGGTTGCGGCAGAAAATAATGCGAAAATGTTCAAACTTGAGTATTGGGTTAATTCGTGTAGCTAGTGACTAATTTCTATCGAAAGTGTATTTGTTTATGTTCACTTTCAAGTGCTGCATCCAAACATTCTATTTGTTTTATTGCAAATTCGTCAAAATGTTCGCGAAAGAAGTGATCACCAGTTTGGTGCTCACCCACAAGAAGCCGAAAGAGATTTCCAAGTTGGTAGGGTGCCATTTCGCAACAGTTGACCGCATAAAAAAGTCCCTGCAAGATGGACCTAAGCAGCGGAAGCCAGGAAACGGACGTCCACGCTTTGCACGCACGCCAAACGTGATCAAATCGGTCCGTGCAAAAATTGCTCGTAACCCGAAGAAAACTTGCAAAGGAAGTATTTTGGAGAAATCTATGCGGAGAATCATCAAAGAAGACCTGCATGCATTTTCCAGAGCCAGAGCGAAACGCCACTTGATTACGGACTGGGTCAAAAAACTACGAGTGACTTTTTCCAAGGGATTGCTTTCCATTCATTGTTGAAGAAGTTAAAATTGATAATCCTGTTCTCCGACGAAAAGCTTTTCAGCATTGATGCTGTGGCCTACAACCGCACGGACCGTTTCATTTCACCGCAGAAAATGGAGAACGTTCCGGAAAAAGTGAAATTCAAATTTCAAACCAAACATCCGGTTGGTGTCATGATGTTTGGCTTGGTGGCGTCCGACGGTTTGAAAATGCCGCCTGTTTTCATAGATGCTGGAGTTAAAATCAATACCGGAAGTGTATAAAAGTTCAACTCAGTGGACGAAGTGGTTCTACGCCCCAACAAAAAAAAAAATATCGGTATTTTAAAGAACCGAGTGCTTCCCTGGGTGAAGGCCAACTTCTCCAAGGACCAAAACGTTGTCCTACAGCAGGATGGAGCGCCGTGTCACACGTCCATTCGAACCCAACAATGCCAATGGTTGAACGATAACATGAAGTTTTTGGCCGAAGGATTTGTGGCCCCCTAGCAGTCCAGATCTTAATCCGTTGGATTATTCGATTTGGGCAGATGTTGAAGCACGAGCCTACAAGACATCACAACCTAGTGTGAAAACCCTGAATTCAACCATAACACGCACATGGCAGTCAAAGTCGGAGGACTACGTTCGAAAGGCATGCTCTGGCTTCCAGCGTCGGCTCGATGATGTTATTAATAAAAATGGAGGACACATTGAATAAATTTGTTTAAAAAGACTTTATAAAGATAACTGCACTCGAAAATGTTGATATTATTGCTTAAATTAGTTGAAAATGGGATTTGAAAGAAAAAGAACAAATTTTCGCATTACTTTCTGCCGCACCCTGTAAAGATCCTCAGCACGACTTTTTGCTATTAAATTTTGCATTGTCATCGCGATTGGGCAGTGTCCTAAAACAAAATATATTCGAGACCCAATGTAATTTTCGAAAGCCTTTTGAATCTTTTCATAACTGTGCAAAATTTCAGATCCATCGGTGAAGCTATATATAAGCACCCGGGGGTTTAATTTTACATGGGATTTTCCATAGGGAAACTTATTTTTACATAGAAAAATCTTGCGAGGTGACCCGTTGTCCTCTATAAATAAATCATATTTTTCCATAAATGATCAAAACATTTCGTACGAAGTCAAAGAGCCATTTGTGTGTAATCGGTTAACTGCCAATCTGATATTTTGTTCTAATATGATTCATCAACATCATTGTTAAAACAAAAACTTTTCAGTTGCCCTCGAAAATTATAAGAAAGTACGCAAACAATAAATTTGAAAACCAACGTAGCATACAAGTCGTTAACACCAGGAGCTTCCACAACGCATTGAGAATAAAAAGTTTAACCACGATGTAGAGACCAACAATTGACCGAATCCCCAAATGCGGGGAAACCACGTCTAACCACATAGTAACACATATTTTAACGGGTCTACGTTCTCGAAAATACACTAACTTGGTGGTGTTGGCTCGTCTATCCTCAGCTATGGATACATGCATGCCTTCGAGCCTGGCTGAATGGTACGTAAAATGCATGGTTAAAATATATTATCTGTCATTATAAATCATCAAAAACGCTCATTGCACTCGTCTCTTCGCCCATTTCGCACGTGCTCGGATGAACTGAACGGGAGCCCTCGAGAGCTGCGATGGTATAATAAAATTTTAATTTCAGACTTATTTCATTAATATATGACTCACTGAGGCAAGATGCCTGCATAATTTATTTATGTTCTAAGATGAGAGATAGCAATTTCAAAACTAATGTGAAGTTTACGAAGTTACTATAGATTTTTTTATGTTTTCAGTTATTTTCTGGGATTATTCTCGCGAATGAGTGCTAAAATGATCAGTAAGAAAAAAATACAAGAATTTTCCTTTTAGCAGTCATGATTTCGATAACCATATTTACTTTGCTCTACTCGATGTCCCTTGCCCCTCTGCTAATAAACACGTGCCGTGCCCGAGTAGTATCAAAAACTATTGTGCTCCGTTATCGATTTCAACTAGCCGGACGTGATTGGCATGCTTTATTACTGCTTTTCTGACCGGCACCCTATTCTTTCCTTCCTGTTAGGTGATTGTGACATTCGATACTCTGACAGTAGAAAGTGATACCACCCCTATCGAGTAAGAGAGACTATTGGCAAACCAAGTAAACACAATATCCAGACGAAGAAATTATACGACTTCCAGGATGCATATAAAAATCATATAATCGGAGCATGCAGGCAACTGCGTGGTGTCCCAATTCCAAGCTGCTATCAGTTTGCTCTTTGCTGGTACCATACCCATACCAGAGCAATAAATTTATGACAATATCATATTCAATTTTACAGCTCTCCGGGACTTTTGGTAGTATATTTCGTTTCGGATGGTGGAAATCGTTCTGTGCGAACATAAAATTTAGGGTACTTTATATGCATAACACTTGCCTTTTGGAGAAAGCGCTATGTTTTGGCTATCATCTCATTTGATTTAACACAGTTCTTTTAAGCAATGAATATCACTAAGGTTTTATTTTTATCTACAAAGTATTAAAAATGACGCTTCGATTGTTAAAAGGGGCGTGATTCTCAATACTAAATGTCTTCATCTTTCTTGACATTTAAACCTCAGTGCTTATCATGCTACTCTAAACATGTGTTAATTTGTTAATAGTGTAAATTCACTTCCACAGTAATTAATTGATAGCTTACGATGCCGGTTAACATTTTTGCCTGAGCATAATTGTGTGCCCACTAACCAGAAAGACGAGATTTTTTTCTTTTTGAAAAACTTCTTGACAAAGCCTGGAAGCGAGCCTAGTCACCTCTAGCATGGTGTTGCTTCGGAACTGAGATAAGAGGAGGACTCACTATTCAGGTTTGGAACAAAACAAAGGCCAAGGTAAATGAAATCGTAACGCTGGTAGATCACCTTCTCGTGGTGCGTTACGGGGTATCAGATGTACCACAAAATCTAGTCCGAACTACTTCAAACTAGAGAAACATATTATTTTAGAATTCTAATGAACAAAGTCCACATTAGATTTAAATACATGTTGAAAGTGGCAAGACTCGGTTTGTTCCACCGATTATTAGATTGAAATTGAAGCAAGCAAAACATGTGTTATCCTTCATCTATGTGGATTCCTATTTTCCATTTAATGTTTCATAATTTGACATGTTTAATGCTACAGTTCTGATGCATCATCGTAGATCCTGATCATCAACTGACATAGAGGTGATTCTTTGTAAAGTGCTCTCAAGCATAGCATATCATAACATAAAACACTTGCACATATCGTGGGACAAGTCATCGAGATAAACCTATCCGTTTTCAAGAAACGATTCATCAAAAGCGTCAAATGTTGCAGACCTGCTCGCCTGAACACAAAAATCAAATAAAGACTGGACTCGGAAAAAATGAGACACACAAAAATGACACCATAAATTCATTTTTAATTGGATACTTGGCATAATTTATTGAATTTCCTTCCCCAGACTGAATGCTCATACATTTTTCTTAACAGTGCTCATGAGATCTTGGGCGAGGCTTTGTCCATCTTCCTTACACAATTTCTCCCAGTTTTTCTTCAAAGATCCATCGGTTTTGAACGTTTTTCCGCTTTTCTTCAACTTCTTCTTTATTATCGCCCGAAAATTTTCAATTGGACGAAGTTCTGGTGTATTTGGCGGGTTCACCTCCTTCGGGATCACATTAACGCCCTTCGCTTCCATTACCGGCTTGGCGTAATGGCACGAAGCGAGATCCGGCCAGAACAGCGTGGGACCACGGTTAGAGCGGAGTGAAGGGCAGGCAGGCGCTTCTGCAAGCATTCTCTCTGGATAATTCTGCCCGTTTATGATTCCGGCTTGTAAACGAACGGTATTCGCTCACCGTCCGCCTCGCAGCGCCAGCTTGTGGCCCAGCCCACTTCTCTGCACGAACCTTTCGGACCTCCTCGGCCTCACAATCACCTTGGTACTTCAGTTCAGTTCGACATTTGATAGCCACTGCCTTTCTTCCCTCTCCGGGAAGCCCGCTTCGGTCTTCGGCAACGCCTCCAGTGCACGCTCGGATGCGTACTTCGTTTCCTGGAACATCTTCACAAGGCGGGATCACGAGCGACACTGGTGGATTCAACCTTCTTGTATGTCGACGATATCGGATACCGCCCACCGTAGCTCTTCTTGTTTCGAATGCATCATAAAAACTACTTGACAGATCGCGGTAAAATTTGGCACACATAAACACAACTATCTAAAACACTAGTATTGCCCAAAATTTCATTAATTTTAACCTACGCGATAAAAAGTTACACCCAAAACAAAGTGTCGCATTTCTTCGGACTTCAATCTTTATAATGAATTGCTTTGAATATTGTTATGTATATAAGCTGTTTTAATATAAAATGACTTTATAAACTTAAACAGAAATGTATGATGTATGATGTGTACCACCCCCCATTGTAGCACGGAAACTAAGTCCGACAAAAATGGGTTCTCCTCACTGTTAGACTTGATCAAGCTTTAATAACCACTGATTATCCTAATCATGCCATTGTATGAAGGGCCAAAAGGGGTTGGGTGGATCGATAGGCAACATTACTTATACGTTTCCAGAGGGATATAAAGAATCTCCATCCAACAACAAGATTGAACAATTGGTCAAAAGAGCAAGCCATCTATGAGGATGTCCCAATAGGCGGGAAAAGCCTGCTTATACAAATGTTAGCAATGGAGTTGGCATTCTCACTCTCCACATCCAGAGTACTTCAATCTGGTGCCCTGATGGTCCCTCCTATTTCCATGAAGTATTTATGTAATAGTGTATATATTTATGTAAATGAAAAATACTACAAGCATTCGTATCTATTATATATGATCTTCAATCGGCTGATCCTGAAATGCAAGAAATGTTGTAAATTGCTAATGTGTAGAGTTCTCTGCGTCCACGCTTATGCACGTTTTCGTTCATTTTCACCGATAGCAGCAATTCACCAGAAGCGTGATTTGAGGTATCCTGAAAAAGTTTGTTAAATCTATTGAAATTTTACAGAACTAACATTTATACATTTTAATTTCCTGTTGCCATAGCCACTATTTGCTGCTTGATGTTGATTTTATAACAGCTACCGACTTTTATTTTTGCTGACCCAATAATTATTGCTCTTGAGTAAGGAGTTGCTCCTGAAACAGGCGAGATTCAATTGAAAGGTAATTATAGACAAATGGGCATTAAAAACAATAAGTAATGTTTGCATAATCAATGAAGCAAAATCAATGAATCAATATCATCAATCCTAGAGGGTTTGAGCTGTTTAGTGGAATACCTGTAACTAGAAATTAGAAGAAAAATTAGTATTTTCCATTTAATTCCAACTACCTTTGCTTATCTTGACAGATACGCGTATTTCGTCTACAATGTGCAGACTTCTTCAGTGTCTCGTACTGATAACTTGACTTAATCTCGAATATCATCAAATATAACGATATTGTAAGTAACGACACAGTAATGACCAAAATTGAACTGTAAAATCAGGCACTTGCCAAATGGCACACAGCGCTGCACGAAACAGTAAAATGTCCATTCGCAAACCGGAAATGAAAAATACATTCAGTAATAAGAGCCATAGCGTACCACAGATTCTGTTGCCGCTTCTTGTATTCATGGCAATAGAAAGGATCAAATAGATAATTGGACATATAAGACATAATAATTAAAAGTATATTTAACCTATTTGATAAAAATTGTAATATTATTTTAATGTTAATATATAAATCACGAAAACATAAGCAATGATAAAAATGGTAATGATGATAATAAAGATGAATGGTAATGATAATGAATAAACAATTTCATAAAAGATAATATATATAGTGAAGGGATATTTTAAAATGAACTGCAAATGACTAATGTGTCGACTGATGTTTTGTTGCAGTTGTAGACAAACTTGCGCATCTATTACGAACCAGTAAAGTTAAACAATGTATGACAGCCATGAAAAAAAAAAATGAATTTTAAATGATGACCTGGAATACCTGAATGATATGAGATTGGAAAAATATGAAATAATTAACAGGTCGCACCCCCTCACTTCGCTTTTGTCATAATGACACTGATAAAAAGAAACATTGAATTTTCTGCGTTATCTAAAGAACTGAGACTAGCCATGAGACTAGCCGGTGTGGAGAGATGACTGGTATTGAAGGATAGAGAGAGAGAGAGAGAGAGAGAGAGAGAGAGAGAGGAGGGGGGGGGGGAATCCACGGCCAGCCATTTAAACTCGGTTTTGAGTCGTTTTTGACTCGCTTTCGTCAAAAGTCAAGTCACTCAAATTTGAGTAAATTTTATTGCTATTGACAAGTCGACAAATCAAAAACATCCATCTGATTTTAGTCGATGTTTTTGATTTGAGTCGATGTTTTTGATTTGTCGACTTGTCAATGCCAGTAACATTTACTCAAATTTGAGTTGAAACGGCTGGCCGTGTACGTCCAAGGTTGTAGAGGAGAAAAACCAAATAAAACGGTGATTGTCATTGGAAAGTTTTGGTGGATTTTAGTGTAATTTGTTACATAAATGGAGTAAAGTTTCGTGTGTGAGGTTTAATCTGGTTGGACGTTAGAAGTCAGAACACACGATTGAAGAGCAGGAACGGAAGCGGATAGAGCGGATTGTAGAGTGGTGTTCGAAGCGGCTAAGGCTGCACTTAAACGCGATATAAAGTTGAGCAAGCAAAACAGTTTGAACAGGCAATTCTGAGATGCCGATGCCAATCTCTGGGTCTCCGCTTATTGGGTATTCATAACGAATTTGCCCTGCCAAACTAAAGGTCAACGTGGAGGGGTTTCCCCAAACTAATACACCGTATAACAAAGTTGATGTAGCCAACACCGGAGATATACAAGTCATCAACGAGGAATTCGTGGCAGTGGCGAAAGGACTGAAGTCAATCATCCGGATCTAGATGGCTGGCCCTGAAAGCTGCGTTACAGGTGTTTACTTACATTTTTAGGAGCGTGCTGCACAGCTGTCTAGAGAAGGAACCTTGCGGACGACGTTATCCTGACAGTTTCAGGTGAGACGCTGGAAGTGGTTGAAATGTTGGCGGTGGAAGCAATCGACTCGATTGAAGACTGGATGCATAAAGAAAAGCTGCAGCAAGCTTACCCTAAAACGGAACAGCTATTGGTAAGTAACTGTAAAACAGTGCGGTGGGCTGAATAACTCGATTGGACATCCCATAGCCCCGAAGCACGTGCTGAAGTACCTGGGAGTGATAATCTGAGCTTCAACTGCGCGTGTAAGAAGGCAAAGGTGTAGGCTAGCAACTCAGTAGCTAGAATCATACCCAGCAACAGCGCTGGAAACCAAGTTAGCAAAGTTGAACAGGACGTATCATCTCTTGGTCATGCGAACCATGAGTGCGTGCCGGACCGTTTTGTTTGGAACAGTATTCATGACCATGGTGATGTTAACATCCCCTCGATGTAATTCCTGTCAGATCATGGCTGCTACAGGAAGTATCTGCACAGATTCGGACACACAGTGTCTGCTCTCTGACCGAAATGCGCAGACGTTGAAGGCACATCAGAGCACGTAGTTTTTGACTTCTCACGGCTCACCTTATCGCAAAACGCGGTTATTGTCAGCAGCTGGGCAAACACCAGCCCAACAACTTCATCCACAGAATGGGTCGTGATAAAAATACGTGGAACGTGGTTAACGGAGCTACAAAGAAAAAAATAATTAATATTAAATATCGCGTAAAATTTCCGCTCGTTTGATTCCAAACCAAAGGAGGTGTAAACAACTGAATTGTTTGCAATCTTTCATGCGCCATACAACAATTTTTACATTTTTTTATACTACAGGCTAGATTCAGGCGTTATCTTACTTGAATTTACATGGAATATCCAATTATTTTCTGTGTTCCCTTTATGTGCATTAGATAACGCAGAAAATTCATTGTTTCTTTTTATCTGTGTATTACGCAAATTATGTGAGCTCTTCAGCTAAAATGGCGTGAAAATCAAGTTGGCGGTTGATCGAATCAACGGATAATCGGTCTCTAAGAGAACACGCCAAAGAACACTCCGTCGGTGTAGGACTGCACATCCACCGCCCAGGACTACTACTATGCAGCGTAGATTGGAGCTGAATGAGTCGTGTGAGGTAGAAAACAAAAACCAAGTTGGATATTTCGACGTAAACTTTCCTCACTGTGTAATGTTTTTTGACGTTTATCACATTCATATTCTGATAGATTCGCTATGTTCCTAACGCGGTTCATGTATCATTTATTTAGAATTGTCTATATATTACTGAGAGATTCAATTGGGAGTACAAGATAGTAATAATAAGTATCGTAAATATCGAATCGTACGAGCGTAAATAAGATAAGGATATTTAACAACATCTTACTAAATCCAATATTATCCAAAAAATTATCATTTTTGTGTTTGTTTTTATGTCTGATATGAGTTTGTTATGATTGTTTTCAGTAAATTTTCGTCTGATAATTTATATAACATCTAACAATGTAATGATAAAATTATCATTGGACATTATCATGTGTTTAAAAATAAATTTAACAAGTTAAAAGTAACTATGACATGAGATGAACCGGCGTCAAACCTAAAATCTTATAGTAAATAATTTAAAAAAACCTAAGTTTGATAACTGTGAGCAATTAAATTGTTTTCTTCTAGATTCTAGAAAAAACAATACTTGGCCAATCAAATGATTGATAAAACAATCACACAGAAATTGCGATTCTAGTAGTTTGACATGGTGGCAAGTTTATGAAATTCTTTCCGAATGCGATTATCACTGCATTCCAGAATGTCCTGTAAACTGAAATTAATCAACCAACACTGCGCTACAAATACCGATCCACTGCAGCTGACATACTAGACCTCCACCAAACGACAGTACACTCCATATCCATTTTCCCATCGCATCGTATCTGAGTTCAAACTAGTCGGTCAAATGGGAAGCGACGACGACAACGACGAGTGCTGACTTGCTACTGACTACTGCAGACGAATAAATTGTTTAAGCTTTATTTATTCTGTGTTTCATTTAGTGTGCTGAATGTTTGCATCTCTGGTGACCAACTGGAGTGTGTTCTGTGGTTTTCTGTCTATTTTGAACAGAGGACAAGTTTTTGCACACACCAGAGGGGCCGACGACTAGAAAGAGCCTTGTGGAACGGTTCACTATGATTGTAGCTGAAGTTGCCTTCAAGGAAAGCACAAAGAAGCATTGCTCGATGGTAATTGTAATTGTTCTCTCAGGCTCCAAAAAATTAGAACGTCAAACACATTGCCATGGGGTCAATGTTGTGGGAAAATTATTGCCCAAAATTTGTGTAGAACAAATTTAAATGCAAAATTGGCCATTTGACAAGCCTTTGTCTTGCATTTACTAACCGTAACGAGTTCATCTGGCAGTGATTTACAGAATCGTGTCTGCATTTTAAATCTTAACTTGGAATCCTTTGTTTTGATAGAAACTTCACGTTATTGTTCGAAGTTCACATGATGAACAGTAACTGGTAGTGCAAGCTAAAGGTATACCAGAACAATCAAACTTTTCTATGGCACTTCTTACACCAAAATCGCTTTACTAAAATGTTCAACTCCGTTGCCGTCGAGGAGCAATTAATTACGCAAATTAAACTATATTACATTACGTTATTATTATTGCTATTGTAGAACACAAATTTGCGCTGTCGGTCGGTTGCGTCGCGTGCACGAGAGCTTTGGCATGGAAAAGCAGGAAATGCTGAGTTAACAACGGGCAAACAGGGCGACTAATATTACGAACACATGAAGCAATGAGAACGGATGGCGAAAGTTTTCCAGCATGTTTCACACCCTTAAAACGACTCCACCTATTTCGGATGTTAAGAGCTGTGCATAAAATTGTACACATTATGAATGTAGACTGGTAGCAAATTAAAATTATCTCACTTTATATAATTTATGTAATATCGGTTTTTTTTTCGCTAGTTTCGAATGCAATCTCAAATTTAGTGTTATTAAATATAAGAAAATAGACCATCAAAACGATAAACGTCTGTTGGTTTTTCATGTCTTTCTACATTTCAGGGAAAATTTAAAAAAATCCTTTGGCAAATGTTTGAGTTTTGAAGCCGTAGAGAGTGTATAAAAATTAAGTGTTTCCAGCATCCACTGAGCTGAAATTCACGAGACAATTAAAATCCACTCTCAAGTTCACGGTAATATTTAACTTTTGGTTCGAATTTAATTTAAAAACAATTTATTTTGGTGTATAAATATAAGATGGACATGAGTGTCAAGGAAAAAATTATCTTTGTATAATAGATTTCTACTACTCACACGGTAGTGAACACGAAACACATCATATTGAGCTTATCTAAAGCTTAGCGAAGACTTAGCCAAACGGTGCACATTAGGGCAGAACAGCCCAAAAAGCATAAAAAATTAGAACTCTCTGAAAGTATCAAATAGAGACTTTGCCTCTCCGAGAAAGTTGATCTATTTAGAAAAAGCTATGATTTATTGAAATCTTTTGGTCAGTTCAAACGAGATTCATATACGTTAAAAGCACATCAGAACGACAAAATCCAATATTTTACAAAATTTTGAAGATTTATCAAAATATTTCCAGAGTAGTAGGTTGTGGAAATTTGATGTCTTGGGAAAAAAATCTTCAGCGTATCAAGATGAAACAAATGCACTGGATATAGAAAATCCCTAGACTGCGCATACGATACATATGCATCACAAATAAAAAACTAATATTCTTTTTAATATGGATCAACTTTCCGAGGACATGAAGTGTCTGTCTCGTTACTCAGAGGTTCCATCCTCGCGACCAGCTCCGGCTGGCCGCAAAGAGAGAGGTCCCGGCGTTATGCCCAGCGCTAAAGGCGCGACATCCACTTGCGGGTTGTCTCAAACGCCGAAGGGGGTCCGAGCAACAGGGCCCAAACGTCAACCAACCATAACTAGCACAGAAGCAGACGCTAGTGCTAGGAAGAGGACGAGTGATGACCCCAGGCGTGGCAGCGAAAGCCACTGGAATAAGGTCCGAAAAAGAGAAATAAGACGAAAATAGAAAAGGATAAGCGACAGGTGGCCTGCAAGCGAAATTGCGGAGAGGCCCTCGTCGTCAAGACCGAGGCGTCAAAGTATTCGTCAAAGAAATGGCGAAGGTGAAGGTGTTATGGTATATATGCCCACTTAGCCTACACCAGCCGCCGAAGGCATCCTCCAGATGCCTAGAGAGCGGGCACATGTCCTGGGAGTGTAAAAGCCCAGATAGAGGTAACATGTGCAGAAGGTGTGGCAGCGCTAGCCACAAGGCGCGGGAAGGCTTCACGGTTGTAAAAAGTGAAGTGAGAGTGAGAGGGCCGCCTTACCAACCCCAGGGGCCAGATTCTTCTGGAGGCCTTGGCTAGGCTCAATGTGGACCTAGCCAACGTGGGCATGATTGCCGTAAGCGGTCACGACACGACTTCGGATAATTTGGTCCAGAGAATGTGCCAGGACCGAGACATCTAGGACGCGGTATGCGTAGTAGCCTCCCAGATCGTCCTTGATTTCCAACAAAAATGGCAAAACGACCAAAGGCAGGTCACAGGGACCACATAGCTACTAAAGCCCTAAATAGTTAGACATAGTGGGTGCTTAACAAGCACAATAGCCCCCTCCCCGAAGTAATACCGGAAGGTGGTTCCGGGGCTTAAGGCACGGGTGGGTTTTTTTTTCAGGTGTCTGGTTGCTGATTTTCCATCCCGTCTAAAAAAAAACTACTGACTACTCAATGTGTACTGGGGTAAATTGTTAAATTTTCTGCAATGAAAGTCAGAAGCTGCTGAAAGAATTATTAAGATACACGAATATACACAGATTTAAACCAGATTTGGATAGAAGCCTTCAGGTATACATTTAGACCAGGGCTATGAATATAAGTTCAAAGCACTATGATGATTCTACCGAGCATAATAAACTACACCCCAGTACACCGCTGCATTTACTCCGCAGCAAAAGGGCGGTGCAGAAAGGTAAAAGCGAAAGCCAGTGGTAATGGAACGGAGACTAATAATTGAGGCAGAACTCGGATATCGTTATTGGGCAGAAGCAATCAACAAGGAAGTATATCTACGGAATGTTCTTCCGTCAAAATCAGTAACAAAAATGCCGTACGAGAATTGGAATGGAAGGGTGCCTGACCTGAATCACCTCCATGTTCTTGGAAGTCCTGCATATGTTAACGTGCCGGATTAAAAGTCGCCAATCTAGATCCGAAAGCTGTCAAGACGATTTCCGCCGATTACTCGAAAAATACAAGGCTTACAAGTTAAAGGAACCAGCTACCGACTAAGTGAAGATCAGCAGAGATGTCAGTTTTTGTTTTGGAAGCTGAAGATGCTCTGAAGCACTTGCTACAATTGATAGTTATAGGGAAACATTGTAAACCCCTGTAGATTTGAGCACCACTACCCTGCTAAGGTTTAACAATGCATTTCCAGGATCAGTTTACGTGGGTGATCTTTGAAAAAACGTGGACTGTAGACGATCGTGTTCGACATTCGTGGCACCAAGTGGGAGAGAATACGAGGGGTACCAAGCAGGATTGCCGATAGTTGTTCGACATTCTCGCACCATGTCCTGCCCAGCGTATTCGTCCAGATTTGACCACCTTACGAATTCTGGATTGTTTAACGAGCTGCTTGAGCTCATGGTTCATCCTTCGTCTCCAGATTCCGTTCTCCTACACCTCACCAAAGATGGTTCTTAATACCCTTCGCTCAAAAACTCCGAGTGCTCACCAGTCCTCCTCAAGCATTGTTCACGTCTCATGCCCGTAGAGAACAACCGGTCTTATAAGTCAGTTGTCAGTTGTTTGCGGAGCCCGTATTAGGAAAAACTTCCACTGATAATACGCCTCCCAATCTCACGGCTGTTATCATTGTCCGCAGTAACCAGTCAGCCGAGATAGACAAATTCATCGACTACCTCTAACTCATCGTCGTCTATCGGTACACAGCTGCCTAGTCGAGCTATGTCGTTCTCGGTTTCACATCTTCATGAGCAATGTTTAACATCTTCATGAGCAATGTTTAACAGCAGGCATGAGATTCCATGGCCTTGACGAATCCCCCTGCGGGATTCGAATAAGCCTGATGATCTACCCAATACCCAATACAGCACTGGGTTCCATCCATCGTAGCCTTGATTAGTCTGGTTTTCCGAAAACCCGTTCTCGTCCATTATCTTCCATTGCCTTCGATGAAGCCGGCCTGATAACTTCCCACTAATCTATTCTAGTGACGACAGTCGCTGAAAGATGATTTGGGATAGCCTTTTAAACGTGGCATTAATCGCACGATAAATTTTCACAATCCAGTTGGCCGGCCTTCGTGTAGATAGGGTATATAACCCCATCATTCCACTCCCCCGGCAGCTGTTCAGTGTCCCAAACCCTGATGCAAGCAAGCAAGCAATTGGCCAACATGTGTGGACCCATCTTGATAAGTTCTGCACCGATACTATCCCTTCCAACCGATTTGTTATTCTTCAACTGCTTGATGGCTTCTTTAACTTTACTTATCGTCGAGGGTGGCACATATCTGTTACTTGCTGCATCGCCAATAGCGCTAACTATCCTTGAACATAACCAGTACAGCGTCAAGCAACTGAGTTCGCCTTGCGGGAGTCGCAACTCGAAGCATGTCGACACCAAGAACCGCTATATTCAAGAGATGCAGACTAATGGAGAAATTTAAGTGGTTGTTTGCCTCTGCTTGTTGACATGTTAACAAAGCCAAGTTGTGAAACTACAAAAGTTCCGAGATGCTGCTGAAATATTACCAACGAGGAGGAATGTTGAAGTAGGCGATGAAGGCGAATGTCCCCAACTTTGATGCAAAAAGGGTGTCCACAGTTAAATTGCATCACTTTAAAAGCGTCCTCAAAAACAAGTCTCTCAACCGATTGTCATGAAGTACTCAGGTAATAGAATACAATGCATAATCTTGGTTTAGGTATTTCTATTTCACTGTATTTCTGTATTAAGATTTTGTACAACACTTGAACCGAAATTATTTTCCGCTTTCAACCATGACTTCAACATTTCCTTTTCTGTAGTTAGAATGTTAGGATGCTTACGAAGTTCGTGCTTCATTATAGCCCAATAATTTTCAATTGGCATCGAGTTTAGGGGATTAAGATCCTTCGGCACGAAATTAACACCATACCGTATTGTACCACTCCAAAACATCCTTGGAGTAATGACAAGAGGCTAGGTCCAGCCAAAAAATTGTAGGAACGTTTTATGTTTTGAGGAACGGAAGCAGTTGTTTTTTCAGGCATTCATTCATGTATACTTGACCATTTACAGTTGAAGTTGTCACGGAAGGCTTGCTCCGTTTACCACACGAACAAATCCCCTGCCAAATCATGAATTTCTTGGGGAACTTTGACACTTGCTGTTTCCAGAGAGACTCTGGAACATCGAACTTGTCTTTCGCAGTCACATACTGGTTGCCGGGAATTTGTTTAAAGTCCGCCTTTACGTGTGTTTCATCGTCCATGATGCAGCAATGTGGTTTCGTCGACATTTGTTTGTACAGCTTACGCGCACGTGTTTTAGCTGTCCTATTCTGTTTTTCATTACAGTTTGGAGTTTTCTAAACCTTGAATGAACGGAGCCCGGCTCGTTTCTTGGCTTTCTGCACGAAACTCAAGTGCAGCTTTTGCGCGACATCCCCAACGGAACAGTTGGGCTTACGTTTAAAGGCAGCAACCACTCGCTTGTGATCCTTCACACAGTACGAAACACTTTTTCTACCACTCACTTTCTTCCGATCGACAGTTAAACGTTCCCCGAAACGTGTTATGACCCGAGACACTGTAGACTTGTGAATTTTCAACATCTTTCTGATGGCTCGGTGCGAAAGAAGTGGGTTGTCGAGGTGCGTGTGCAAACTGTTTTCGCGCACTTGCTGTTTCTTCGACTCCATTTTCGAAACTACGACACATTTCATAATGAAACTGAGGTTAATTCATCCGAAATTTCGTTGAAATCAACCCAAAGGGCGAAATGTTACAGCTTATTGCAAGTGATGCAATTTAACTGTGGACATCCTTCACTTCCAAGCACCAGCAAGGTTTGAAGTTTTAAGTTGAAAACTGTACCGAACCGTAGTGATAAGCAGAATGTGCCGGCTAAGACCAGGGCACGCAAGTTGTATCGCGAATATTTGACGAAGTTTTCCTGCGTGATAATGGACGATGAAATTAATGTGCTGTTAGACTTTATGTAGCTTCTCGGAATGTCTTATTATACTGCCATGCAACGGAACAGCGTAGAGGAGCATTTAGGGCGAAGAAAAAGGCCAACTTTCCCAAAAAATATTTGGTTTGGCAGGCAATATGCAGCTGTGGTCGAGCAAGCCAAAGCTTCATCCCTACCAGAACGATAAACAAGGAAATACACCGAGAAGAATGCCTAAAGAAGCGATTGTTACCATTCCTACACAGCCATGACGCTGCCTCGCTATTCTGGCCTGATTTGGCATCTTGTCACTACGCCAAAGTTGTTGTTGTTGAATGGTATAAGGCGATAGGTGTCCATGTTGTACCAAAAGAGGCTAATCCACCTAACTGCCCCGAGTTGTGACCTATCGAGCGGTATTGGGCATTGGTGAAGAGAGAACACTCTCAATATTAACAACAAGCTACAACCACAGAGAACAGACACCCAAGCTGGAGTGCCCTCCGTGTGTAAATTTCTGTAAGTGACATTTTAAAATTACAGCTCGTTTCCGTGAGTTTTGGTGAATCGTATGTTGAGGGCGCCACTTGCCCGCCTCGAGATTTGATAGTCTGTCAATTTAAGTTTGGTGGATCCTAAACTAGGCGGCGTTATTTTTCGGTTTGCTTGCTTTCAAAAATTTGCACAGGAAGTTGGGGAAAAAAAGTTCGAACCTGGATGTCTGTTCTCTGAAAAATTTCATTTTCAATTTTTTTTTAAACAAAAGTTGCAGAGAAGTCTGCACAAACGCTAGTGGCTGGAGTAAACTCAAAAGTTCGTTGTTTCTTTAGGCAGCCTTATTAAGTAACTGTGATTAATTTTAAGATGACTAGTATTGCACACTTCAATGAACAATAAATGCATCTTTAATTAAACTAACAGCAAATTTGTTCTATTCCAAATTTAACTGTCCAGATTTTGTCGCGAACAAGCCTCATTTCATATACCCTTCTCTGAATTTAAATACTTTTATTCAATTTTCTACAGCCTGCCGTACACTGATAGAACTATCAAAAATTTCCCTGCATATATTTCGTTCTAGAAAAATTACTGTTCACTCTTGGGGCCTGTGATAAGAGAATATGTCCTTCTACATCAAGTAATTTGTTGCTGCTATACACAGAACTCCATGTATATAGGGAATCCCATTGAACATGGGGCAGTTATGGGTATAACGGTAGTAAACATCTATTTCAATGTTCAATAATCGGTTAACATTTAAGCCTTATTAAAAACCATATTTTAAGCTAAACGACATCAAATCTGTTGCTCTTCATCTCATAGTCACGAAGAGATGACACCTTTTACGACTTAATAAAATGTTCATCATAAAAAAGTCGCAGTTTTTTTCACCTCTTGACCTCATTCCTTGAAAACCTAGTCTGATTAAACGTTTGTGACATCGATAATCTCGTGCACATCAGATACAATTTTCGGCACCCTTTCAAGACATCACTTCGTTATCCGTCTGGTTGCACATGGTTCACCAAAATAAACATCTTTCGCATTCCAATATGCTGCTTGACGTGTGTATCAGTAAACGAAAGAGAACAATGTCAAACCGAATCGTATAAATTGTCTAGATTTATGTGTCGATCCCCCTTCTTGGCAACGAACACGGTCGTCCTCGAACAGGAGACCTTTACACGAGAGCTCCGAAGAAGAAAACAAACCCTCCCAAACTCCGTCTCGGAGTTTCACGCGAAAAAAATCCCATGAGTATAAAACAATAAAAATGTTTATTTTTGTTTAGATTTGTTTTCGTCTCACCCCCATCCGCTCGGAATACAAGTTCAGTCAACAGCTCCCAGATTTTTCCTCTCAGAATAGCAAAACCGGGGAAGGCACCCTTGCGTTTCGTGACTTGATTTTTCCGGCTCCACACGCAGCTTCAAATCGCAAAAGTCATCATGTGCGAAAAAGGCGCATAAACACCGGAGCTCAATTTCATCCAACATTTCCCCAATGGAAAATTAAAAAGTTTTCCTTTTTTCCGTGGTATCTCACTTTTCCTTCGCTTTTCTCTAGTGGGTCTATCCTCTGGCCCAGTACAAATCAACGCAGCAAAATGAAACAGTTTTTCCGGCCAGACTAGACACAACTGATTATTCCTCTACGACTACTGCCCGACGAAAGCCCTTCGGCACATATAGCAAGTGTTGTTATTCGACTCAAGTTGAGGGATAGCATTGTATCCATATCTACGGGTAAAAGCCACTGTAGCTGTACAGCGTACAGCTCAAATTGATAGCCTAGAATGTGCAGCTAAACAGGGCGGTGAAAGTTTTTCCCTCAGCATGTGTTGGCTTTAATTTCAGGTCTGCCAATTGCGTGTAATTGGAAAATTAGCATAATTCAACGACTTCAATTATGCAATTGGTTTATTTGTAAAGTTGCATGTTTTAGACCAGTTTTGCAGTTTTAGGGGGCTAGCAGAGATATTGACTCCTCTTGGGTTCCGAATTGAACTGGTCCTAGTACTAGAATTTAAAACGAAAACGATGTATATTACTGTTCACTAGTCATTACTTTCCTATCACAGTAAAAACGGCAATTCAAAAAGCACAACACACGGACACAACCGCAAAAATACTAAACTCAATCAGTTTGCATTTCATCAAACGATATTCACCGCGGAGCAATGTTGAATTGATACACTAGTATGATGAAAGCTAATGATGAGGGATTGGTAAACACTCATGTTAAACCAGTTGAACCATCGTCGGATTTATACATACGTGTATGTATAACAGGGTGAAGGATTCAATGTTGGTCACAAATTCGTTCACTGATGCTTTCAACTCCTCTAAACTCTATATCACAGGGTTTTATTAACACACGGATTGTTATATGTAGCATAGTGCTCTACCTGTTTTTGGGTTCAAGATTTGAAAACGTTGAAAACCGTTTCATGAAAAGAACAATATGAAGTTCATCACCCTAGTCCCTTGATCCTAACCTAGCTATAGCAAACCAAAACCGCCATCAGTGCACTGAACTGCACATTTAGAGACCATACGGCCGTCATCACAAACCGCCATTAAGTTGGATAGATTGGTGTGGGAATGTGCATGGTGAAATATTTCAGCCCTCGTAGATTTAAATCAAGCATTGGCTAACGGAGGCTGCATCCTGCAAATAAATGTTTACAACAGAGAACATCCTTTTCACGTCGGTTCCGGGGTTTCACACACTGAAAAGCCGCATCCAATGGTAATAAATCCTGCATGCGGTGATGTCACATTGCGAGATACTTGTTGGTATACATTTGGTGGACATTTGGTGTGTAAGAAGGGTTACGTTGATTGATATAGAAAATACATGCTGAGCAGCAATATGGATAGCATTCCCTTTGCATTATGAAAAAAAAACATCAAAAAGTCTCCTAAACTAAACTGTAATAGTGAATGGTGGTAAATATGACAAAATTAGCCACCTGAGACTTACTTTGAGAGAACCAAGAGTTGAATTTCCGGTTTCAATGGTTAGTAGTCATTTTTCTAATGCATTATCAGTTTGATGACAACAATTTGAATTGATTAAAAGCTGAATAAGATACATAGAAAAGCAAATGAATTTTGACAGGCGCGTAATATTTTCCTTGGTTTAATTCCAAGCCAAAGGAGGCAACGAAATTTTTTGCAATCTTCCAACAACAATGTTTGCAATCTTTCATACAACAGGCTAGATTTATGCGTTATTTGGCTTAAATAAACATGGAATATCCCATTATGTTCTGCCAAATCCAGCATTCCCTTTATGTGCATTAGATAACGCAAAAAAAAACATTTTTTCTTTTTATTTGTGTATATGTTAGCTTAAAAAGGTAATTTTAGATTGAACAACATCATAAGAAATGAATTATAAATGCCTATTTACCGATTGCTGAGTGCAACTTGGGTTTTGTAATTAAACAAACCCAAGTGGAATAAGATTGCCAAAACAATGTATGAGAATAACGTGCGCCGGTTGATGAAACGTAGTCCGGGAAAAGTCCGTCAATTTCGTCGAAATCGAGATGATTAACTTTTTTGTGTATTTTCCCTCTAAATTTCACATAAACTCGAAAATTTTTGTTCAGACAGAATAATATTTTGTTTATGTGTATCCGAAATATGCGCAATAGTCTATGTTCCAATTGTAACTGGGCCACATCTTAATAATGGCATACTCGTTTCGGCATCAAATTATGGACCAACGGATTTAACTTCTTGCGCAGGGCTGGTAGTCAGGCTATTCTGCTTCCTCAGTATGGGATGGTGACACCTTTTAGAAATGGCAAGTGACCTTATGGTGCGGCTGCCCCCCTACCGGTTAAACCTTGGCAGGCCTCCGGTTCATTCCAAGCTCGACACCAAACTGACCAAGATGTAACATTCCTGACTAACGCCAATCCGACTCTGAACACGGTCCCAGGAAGGACCGTGTCAACCCTAGCGTGGCCTCCCTGTTTCACAGATAATCAAGGGATCTGAATAGGTGACTATCTCCACTCGTTGTATATAGTCACCTATAGACCCAAACAAAATGGACAACAACAGGGAAAAAAAATACAAAAATGAAGAAAAAGCCAAATATTAACGACGACGACCACACGGCGAAGTAAGCAAGCGGTGAGGCGAACGTGTTCGCAAAAAGCGGCAAGCTGATGAGATCACCTGTGTCGAGCCTGGAGGTCACAGCGGGTACCAATAGTAGCAAACCCCAAGATGATCTTCATGGACTCAATGGGCTGAATGGACTATTCCGTGGGGTAAGTCAGCTGTTTTCGAAAAAGCCAAGCAGTAGCTCACCTAGAGAAGTGAAGTCACCTGGAACCAAGAAGAGGGTCGACGATTTGTATGTGTTCGTTTAGAGTAAAAAAACTCTCCATAAAGAGCAGCTAGATATGGTGACGACCATTAAAGTCACTGTGGTTGCTGCGGAAAGAGAAAAGAAGGCGCCGAGGAGGCGGGCGGGATCATTCGAGGCGCTCAGGAGACGCCGAAGAGCCAATCAAATTTTCTCTCGTGGAAAAGATCTAGGAACTCGCCAGAAGAACCGGAAGACCCAAAAAACAGTAGAATGAGCAGAAAAGGCGTTAGCAATGCTGGTGGAAAGGGCAGTGAATGACGTAGAAAGCCAGCAGGCAAAAAGGAAAAATCAAAAAAAGGATCAATAAATGGAAAAGAAACAGCAGCAGGAACAGAAGAAACAAGGAAAACGCCGGCCTCCTAGGAAGAAGTACAAGGGTGATGCTTTGATTGTTGAGGCGAACGACACAACCATGTACGATGCGCTTCTCAAGAAAGTAAGGGACGAACCGGAGCTGACAGCGCTTTGGAAGATGGTGGTCAAAACACGGCGTAAACAGAAAGGCGAGCTTAAGAAAGATCCATCTGTCAAGAGCTCAGTGTACAGGGAACTCCTGGAAAAATCCCTGGACGGCTAGGCTACCGTGAGGTTTCATTCACAGGAGGAGGAAAGTGCAAGGATCTGGACAAAAGCACGACCGAAAAGATGTGAGGTATGCATTGACTGAGCAGTGCAACTTAAAAGGACCGATGACAATAAGGATAAGGAAGTCAGGCACTTAGGCGGCGGCAATCTGATTGTTAGTAGACGATGCTAACACACTGGTTGCAATCAGTAAGGTCAAAGTCAGATGGTCGGTGTGCCCGCTGAAATTTATCCTCCGAGTCACCAAGCAAATGGAGAGATGCTACAAATGCATATGGTTCACTGGTCCACTGGTCAAGACGCTGCAAAAGTCCTAACAGGTCTGAGCTGTGCTGGAAATGTGGTAAAAATGGTACAGTACAGATAGAGCAGGGATGGGGGCAATACAAATTGTAGGCAGACTCCCCATCCAACAGGTGGTCGAGAGTTCATACGACGGCTTTGTGATTGTCAAAATCAACGGAGTACTCGTATGTAACTGTTATGCACGTCCTAGTTGGACCGACGAAGAGTTCAACCGAATTTTGGACGCACTCACCAACACGCAATGTTGGACGAGGGCCGGTAGTCATTACAGGAGATTTCATGTCCACGGCGCTTCAAAATGCCTAGATAAAGGTTACTTCCCAGACAGATGGAAGGTTCAGAATCTGGTGCTGCTGCTGAAACCAGGAAGCTACCAGAGGACCCAGCATCTTATAGACCCATACGCTTGCTCGGGAAGCTTCTGGAAAGGATCATCCTTAACAGGCTGACAAAAACGATCATGGCCTTTCAAAGAGACAATTCGGATTCCGAAAAGAGGTCTCAACGGTAGAAGCAATCCGGAGAGTCGTGCAGAGAACAGAGAAGGTTTCAAAGCAGAAAAGAGAGGCCATCGGTTCTACACCATCGGGATGATTGACATTAAACGATGAAACACGAAAAAAGCTGTGTAAAAAAATACTGAAAGGTACGGATTTTTTTTATGACACGGTAAAGCCGAATGCCGTTGATAAAAAATTGAAACCTATTTTCTTCTTTGTCGTATTGATGCGTCGATTGGTGCAGATATGACGTCCTGGTGACGTCCTGCTTGGCATTGATGAAGTACACAATAAGAAGAAAGAAAACGTGTGTCTTGTGGAATATTAACAACAACGGCAGATTGGAAAGGAATAACTAGGTTATATAAAACTGGTTCCACCTACCTTCAGTTTTCTTTATTAATGATGACTTAACCTTAGCAAGAAAATAATTTTGATTGTTATTTTTTGTATTCTCCCCAGCGCGGAAGTAACGATCTTTGATGAAGTTAGCAGAAGCAGATAATTTCTCATCTCCATGCGAAGAGCTAGGAGCGGACAGTAATTTTATTACTAGAACAGATAGACATGACTATACGGAACTATCAATACACTTTCTCTTCATGTCTATCTGTTCTAGCAATAAAATTACTGTCCGCTCCTAGCGCTTCGCATGGAGATGAGAAATTATCTGCTTCTGCTAACTTCATCAAAGAAAATAATTTCAAATACAATAATATAAGCCTCAAATGCCTGGCCTGTAGTGTGTTTAAAATGGTGTGGAACTCACAAAAGCGGTTATGAAACTTGCTTTCGTGTCTAGCCACTAAAAACAATCCTTGTTCACCGTTGCTTTCGCTTCCGGTAAAGCGACTACTTCGGAGGGTGGCTATGCTCATGCACTTCTCTTATTCTTTCAGCTCTTGCTGGACGCTATTTCATGTACCCTTCGAGACGTGTACCGACGTGGTGTAGCAAACCGCCATAACATGCTCGCCTTCACGGTCACCCGACCAGCGGTGAGCCATTAAGCTCATACTTCCTGAGCCAGCTCCCACCACTTAACGCAGGCGACTTGAGTAGTCTCCGACGGTGGGTCTACGAAGAGCTTCCCGGCGGCGGAACTCTACCTGAAACAGATTCTTCTGCTGTTGCTACTCACTCCATAACGGGCCTACCGGTATGGTGCCGAAGTCAGTCAAGCGATTCCGCTGGAGCCTGGTGTCCAGTTCGCTGGCGCCTGAACGACCAGAAACTGGTGCTCCGACGCGTTCTACTCAGCTAGTCCCCGGCGATGGATCTATCCTACTCCAACGGATAGTTCCCCGGGGCAGGAATTCCTCCAGAACCAAGCAGTCTTCATTCCACTTTATCCACTGTCACCGGGTGCCGATGTCGGTTCGGTGATTCTGGGTGGAGTATGACTTCCAGTTCGCTGGCGCCCGGCGATCCCAAACCACTTCCGATCTCACGATCCCAAACATCAACTTCCGAGAAATATAACGACGAGCTCATCAAATCATCTTTGCCATCGACTAATACTCCACCACCTCGTTGATGTTGACTGATGGCAGAATTCAGATCACATCGATGGAGTTTGCAGTTGCTGATCAGTTCAAAAGCGAGAATATCATGCCTAAACCAAATCTTAGTAAGAACTATGATGTCGTAGTTACACGAAGCGAGAGCGATAAATAGGCCTTTTGTTTTGGTATGCATCTGGTTGCGGGATAGCGATGTTAAGCAAAACGACAGATTGAGTTGACTTTGTGATTGGTTCGAACATGTTTCAATAAATTCCTGAACTTCGATTTCCACGGATCAAGTGGATGGTTGATTAAAGGATGTTTTTTAATCGTACTTTTAAAAAACTTGAACACCCCTAATTTTGTACGGAATGTTGAATCTATTTTGTTTTTAATAGTTTCTATTTAGTTGTCAAATGGCGTCAAAGCAAGTGGAGCAGCGTATCAAAATTTTGCACGCGCATAAGCAAAATCCAAATTATTCCCACGCCGACTTGGAAAAATCACCTTATATTGCCAAATCAACCGTGATGAATGTTATTAAAGTGTTTGGAGAACGTCTGACAACTGCCAGGAAGCCGAAATCAGGAGGAAATTGAAGCAAGACCGCCAGTAGCGACCGGAAAAATAGTGGCCAGCATTTTTAAACACAATCCCGACCTTTCCATCAGAGATATCGGAAACATAGTCCCACACAACAGTGCAAAGAGCAAAGAAACGAGCCGGACTGAGAACATATAAGGTTACAGGGACACCAAATCTAGATGATAAGTAAAACACCACAGCCAAAGAAAGAGCGCGTAAGTTGTACACGAATTTGTAGACCAAGTTAGATTGCGTCGTAATGGACGATGAAACATATGTCAAGGACGATTTCAGGTCAAGAGTTTTATACGTATTATAAGAAAGGGAGAAGATAAGTTCAAGCAGAAAAAAATGTCAAAATTCCCGAAAAAAATACTTGGTTTGGTAGGCGATTTTGCCTGTGGACTAAAAAGCGAAAGCTTCATGACAACTGGCACTGTCAACCAAGATATTTATGTAAAGGAAAGCTTATTGCCTTTCTTGACGAAACACAGTTGTTCAGTGTTGTTTTGGTCAGATTCCGCTTCTTGACACTACGGAAAAATGACACCGGAGTGGTGTACCGCCAATAGTGTGCAAATAGCACCCAACGAAAAAAACTCTCCAAACTCGCCGGAACTGCGCCTAATTGAAAAATATTGGGCAATTGTAAAGAGAACCCTCAAGAGAACACAAAAACAGTTGTAAGTGAAAACAGTTCAAGGCAAACCGGCGTTCAGCATCAAATAAGGTGGATATAACAGCCGTATAAACAGCGGCTGGATAGTCATGAAGAAAATGAATATATTGTTTGGCTCAGGAAGTACTAGCATACCCCTAATAACGTAACTCATACCAACACACCCTAAAATATTCTGTCAAAGTAAAATTGCGAATCAAAACAACAACAAAGATACTAGTATCGAAAGGCACCGAAAGCGCAAGAATTATTGCAAGGTGCAGACTGCAAGAATTACTTCGGGACCTAGGGGCTCTACAACAGTGAACCAAATTCAAATCGCTAGTTGCATATTGATTGTTGGTTCAATAGTGTGTTAGTTCAATAGAGTGTTAGTGATCACATACTAGAGTGGTTCTTACAGCGTAATCTACATAATAACAAGTAATTAGCGCAATCAATGTCCTTTTCGCAAAAATATACGTTGTTTCGATACCATTGTAGTACTTCTCCACTGTAGTAGCAGCTTGGCTAAAGCGTCCAAGCAAACATGCGGAAGAATACCTTTTTTTTTCAGGCACTTGCTCTTATACATTTTGGAATCAATAGCCTTGTTTGTCACAAAAACCAGGTTTTTTATCCGCAGCTATAAATACCTTGCCAGATCATAGGCTTGCGGATTCATAGGCAAAAAATAATTTGAACTTGTACTGGCTTTATATAACTGCAGTAAAATAAACAGTGTGCTCAGATATTAAATGACTTACACTAAATTTATATTCTGTTTCATGTCGGTGTGTTAGAGATACCATTACAAACTTTCAAATCTAATCTTCCTTTCGATGAAATGTCTCAAAACCCATCCATAAACTAGATTGATTTTGAAATTTCGTCGAAATGTCCGTTCGGTGTTATAACTTTTTGACTAAATGTCATTCCACAACATGTCACTCAGCTGAATGTTCTTTAGATGAATGTCATTTAACTAAATGTCATTCGACTAAAGGTACTTCAACTAAATGTACCTTGACTTAATTTCTTTCGACTTCCAGTTTTATGACATACGTCCAATACGTCAGATCGAGGGTAGTGACCTAGGGTTTGACCCAATCTGAGATGTAGCATTTTTTAATTTGCTGCTTAGCAAAGCACGCACACTCAGGCACGGGACGCAGGCGAAAATTGCTGATAATTTTCATGATTTGCTACAGTTAAAGGGCGGTTCAAGAAAATGAAGTTAAACACGAGAAATGCAATAAGGTTTTTTGAAAGATTGATTCACTGTGGTGACATTTTGCACTCATTTGGGATTGAGATTAAGATGTGACACACCGCCAGTGTCAGATGATGAAAGGCTTAATAACACAATTTATGTCCTGTTCTTGCCCTGGTTTACGTCAAAAAGTTGTTATATAATCCAGAAAATAAATGATGCTATCATTGCCAATATGTTTTAACGTAAAATTTACATGTTGAAACTGAGCTAATGCTTTTAAATAACAATAACATTATTTGTCACAGTATATCATATATAAAACATATACTTTCGATAATATATCGCATTGTTTTACAATTTGTTTTTGAAAATTGATATAACTGTTAATTTATGTACTATAAACATTCTGAATCCTTCAACATTACAGAGACATAAACAAAGTGGAACATTAACTTTAAATCATTCATTCTATTATTGTACATTATGCATCAAATCGCAAAAAAAATGAATTTTATCAAAAGTTGGATGTTTTTTTTGCAAATCCATTCAGCATTCAAAAACGTTGCATAACGTAGCCCATTAGATATGACAAATATCGTCCAGTGAGAAAAAGTAGGCAATCTACACTTCTTCATGTTGAAAACATGATCACTTGTCAGTCTGATACTTAGTTGCACAAACTATATCTATGAGATTCATTTCATAACTAACAACAAAGTGAATAGACTGAAACAAATTTACACTGAATCCTAGAGCGTGTGAGCTTTTTAGTGAAATACCTGTAACTAGAAAATGAGGAGAAAGATTAATAATTTCCATTGAATTCCAACTACCCTTATTGCTTATCTTGACAGATACGCGTATTTCGTCTACAATGTGCAGGCTTCACCAGTGTCGTGTACACGAGCGTAGAAGCGCTTTAGTTTTTAGTGTACTAACAGCCTGTATGGTTTGTATGGTGCCCCCTACACAACTACAATCTACCACTGATGCTGCTAACGTGGAACATTTATTCTGAATCTTAATATCTAGTTCAACTGCAAAAAAGGATGAAATTTGTTCTTTTTTGGAGTTGAATTAGCTATTTAATTGAAATTTAGTTTCTGTACCTACCAGTAGGTAGGTGCGCCAAACGGGCTGAATTAAAAATATCGACCAGCGAAGGTCGCTTCATGCGAGCTATACAAAGTACATGAGACCATCTCTCTTGGAATGTGTTTCAAAACATTAATCCTCTACGGCCGAGGTGTAAAAATCTTAAAATTGTCACGAGCGAACAAACTAGTGGGTGTCAGACATCGTACGTGCTCCACTGACAAAAATTCTCGTGGAAATAATAACATTCCTTTCTGCTAAACCGGAATGAATTCCTCCTCCGACGATGACCATTCGGAAACTGACAGGAATCCTGCAAATCTTCCCCTATTAGTAGCCCATTCACCATCATCACGTGTTGAGTTCCGTCGGTTCAGTTCCGTTCATTCGAAACCGAGTGCAACCGAGCGCTCCCCACCAGTTAGTGGAAGTTCATTCGCTTCAACCCCATTGGTGGCGAGTTTCAGCTCCCCCTCTGCTTGTGGCCCCATCCTGGAGAGGATCAAGAAGAAAAGCCATTCGTGCTCTCTCGTTCGCACGTTTCTTCTTATCAACGATGAAAAATATTGGGGCGTTGAGTTTAGTGTCAAAGCACGTGATTTATATTTGTAAATTTGTTTAATTTTTTCTCTCGCGCTCTCTTTTTTTGCTTTTCTCTCACGCACGGTTTGTCTGAGGTCATTTAGCCATATTCTCCAGTTCCTGCTGGTACGGATAAAAAACGAAGATGTTTGGAATATGCCGATAACACTTGAATCGAAGTTTAACCTCTTGGTGGCGAAAAACAAACAGTTATAACAGATATGGTTCAGTTTAATGTAATCAACAAAAGAAGAGGGAAACTTTTTGGAGTTTGATGTGAAGAGGCACGGAGTCAACTTCTGTTACCATCATTGGTATGCACACACAAATGGATGAAGTGGAGCGGAGATGTCAAGGAAAAATGTTAAAGGAATTTTAATTTTCAGCGTTCTTCATACGGTAGGATACTTTTGCGTTGACAACACAAGCATGGTTGCGAGTGTGAAAAATGTTGCTTTCATAGCTTTTTAATTTGGCACTCATGTGGATAGTAAATTCAGAAAAAGAGTTGATATCATAGGAGATACTGGGTAAGCAGGGGTTGTTCGTATTTTCCTTAAAGCCCGAGATAGTATGTTATTTAAAAAAATACTAAACCCTAAAAATTCCGCTTAAATACATAGTTGTTATATCAATACATGTGTATCTCATTTGGTTGATATCTGATACTCTGATTAGTTTAAATGAGAAATACTAAAATAAGAGATCAGCAGAGATAAGCAGCTTGATTTCAATCGAACTGTCCAATCAGCAAAGTTTACAGTGAGTGATGCCAGGATTTTTCCCGTTGTCAAATCTGCAGTTCTGCGTGTTCTGTGTGTTTCTGAACGCAGATCTATTATTTGAGTATTTCTAGTTAAAATCATGTATAGTTGTGGTACAGGATGATGCAAGCCATTTAGTACAATTTTTATACAATTTTAGATGCAGACAGTTTTTAAGCATTCTCTTGGGTTTCACAGAAGAATAACGTGTTATTCGGTATATTGATCCGACTTTCACATTGAGTTGGGACAAGATTATCAAAACAAATAAATTCAACTAGGTGACTTCACTTTTAATCGGCGTTACAACCCACCCTCGCTATTATGACTATTTTCGCAGCGTCGCGTAGACATTTGACAATTTTGTTTGGTAATATTATTTTGCTCTGTGACCCTGTATCTATTACAATTGACAGAATTATCCAGAACGGTTTGAACATGTTTTTATAAAGCGCGAAACTTCTCAAGTGATAGTAACTATTGTCGGCAAACCCATTTTTATTTCTGTTATTGTTCCATTTGAAATTTGTTCTATTGTGGGCAAAGAAAACAGCACAGTTTTCGAGTGCTTGTAGTTTATTGGAATAAAATTATATTGCTTAATGGAATGGCTTACAAAAGGTTGTACGGAAACAAATTGCGACACACACAAATATTCGGCAAAATTTGCCCGTTCAACCAGTCATCTTCAAACTTTCAGGAAGTTAAATAAAACATGTTATAAATATTTTCCCATGTTTGTTTTATTAAATTTCAATTCCATATCCAAATGCACGAACCTTCTTCTTTACACTACTCATAAGGTCCTGTACAACATTTGGACCAACTTTTTTTTGCGTGGCAATCCATTTTTTCTTCATATCTTCCTCCAATTCACTTCCTTAGGATGCTTCGAAAGTGCCTGTTTCATGATGGACCAATACTTTCCAATTGGCCGCAGTTCCGGTGCGTTCGGGGGGTCGAAATGCTGTGGCACGAAATTGACCTCCTTAGCCTTGTACCACTCCAAAACCAGTTTCGAGTGATGTCACGAGGCTCCTCAGAAGAGGAAGAATATGCTTTTGGAGGCATTCCTTTAGGTACACCTGCCCATTGACCGTTCCAGTTGCCACGAATGGGGTGCTCCACTTTTCACAGGAGCAAATTGCTTGTCATAATATATAGTTTTTGGCAAACTTTGACACTTTTGCTTTCAAACGTCCTCAGAGACATCGAATTTATGATGAGCAGTGAAAAAGTGGAGCCCCGGAAGCTGCCAGAAGTCTGCTTTTACATACGTCTCATCATACATAACGAGGCCATGTGGTTTCATCAACATCTGAGTGAGCTTCTGTATACGTGTTTTACCTACCGTATTCTGCCGCTCATCGCGATTAGGCACCTTTTGGACTTTGTACGTGTAGTCCTTCACGTTTTTTCGCATCTTGCACGAAAGTTTTGTTTAGATTCAGTTTCTTCGCCACATCTCGAACTGAACTGTTGGGATTCCTCTTGAAAGCTTGTGATCCTTAACACTAATCCTTAATACGGAGATCCATTTTTCTCTAGACACCGTAGAATTTACCATTCCTAGCTTTCTGCTGATGGCTCGATGGGAAAGATCCGGATTTTCGAGGTACGTGCGCATAATTTCTTTGCGCCGCTGCTGTTCTTCCGACTCCATCTTCGCAACGATAGCACATCTGCTAGTGAAACTTACACAACGTAAACAAATACACATTGAACTTATTCCATCCAAAATATCAATAGAAAATATCCAACAGGTAAAAAGTTACGGCCATTTAAAAGTGGTGCAATTTGATTCCGTACAACGTTTAATTAAAATTTGATCATATAAATGCTGAATAACTAAGTTATTATATAGGGAAGGGCTTTGATAAAAGAACAAAAACAAATTACCAATGTAAAAATACCTATTAAAAATATGGAAATAGTGATGGATAAAAAATGGATAGAGATAGGTAAAGATAGATATAAAGAAAAAATATCGGATCTTGTATCTTGAGGGATTCACAGCCATGGAAACCAGACAGAAGCTGTGGCATTTGAAGTTGAGCAGACTGTTACAAAGATACAGGCCGTCTCAATGATACAGGCACTATTTTTCCTATGACTAAACACGTAACGAAACGCAGTGTACACTTTTCCTTATCGATCAAAGCAGTGAAGGACCAAATTCGAAGGAATCCCGCTCGGTCGGAGAGAAAAATAAGGGGACAGCCTTCGACGAATATTTTTACGTACAACTTCTTTAAATAGTACGTATACCAACCTCAAACTGCTGACTGGAGTGAAGCACATCGGACAGCTAATTTTACGGTAGAAGGCCTACCGAAACAAGCGAGTTGCGGATAAGTATCCGACGAAAACGCACCAGCACGCTACAGACCCTTAACGTGCCGAGTACATTCAAATTTGGCAACGACTGACCTCAAACCAACCGGTCCTATGAGATATCTCCAGTAGGTACTCTTTAGTTTTGCCAAGCTCTCGTCCATCGTCACTGAGTTCTACGGTCGTTTTAAGCAGTGCAAACCCAACTCACGGTCCTTGTACAGCCCTACAGAATCCAAATTTCGAACTCGAACGCTTTCTCTATTAATTCAAGCGATGGTTGTATGGCCTATTATCAACATGCGTGGCATCCGCTATGAAGTCTTACCACACCCGAAAACATTTATCATCGAAGCAATCGGCAAAAGACATCACGTTCACGTCTACGTACCTCGGCGGTGCGTGGACAGCAATGGCACATCCAAATTTTCCACGGAAAACCTTCAGAAGCTTACAGACAGCACCGACAAAACCGGGTTTGTCATTGCCCCGCGAACTAGCAAGCGGTCAAGTTCGTTTGCTTCGAGCTCCGTGAATTTGGAAGGTTTAGTTCGAAAGTTCTCATTTTTTTTCCTCGGTATAATTACCATCAGAGTAATTTGTGGTTCGAGTGTTTTTTTTTTTTTTTTTTAATTTCTCTGGAAGATAAAGTGAAGTTTTTGCACTGCATTCGCAGCAAGGTTATTAATTACAATCGACAAAAAGCAAGCCATTTTTTGCCATCTCATCGTGATCACGCACACCAGCAACCCATCGAGAAGGTCATCCGTTTTATCGGTATACTACCCCCGTGTGCTTGACTGACCGCATCACCCTTGCTGTGCTCTACTCTCTGTGTAGAAGGTTAACGTCCACACACGTACGCCGTCCGGTAGCAGCAATAATAGATAAGTAAATGTAATTCTCTTTCCCTCGCAAAGAAATAGCATTTTTTATCTCTGTTTAGCTTTAAGTTTGTGTATTTTGTGCGAATTTTTATAATTAGATTAGTGGTTGAGCGTTACAGGCTCCCACATGGATGATTTATTAGAAGATGATTCATCGTTGCCTCTCAACGATGATGAGTCTCATAAATTTCCTCGATCTCGAGCCTATCCAGATGATTCAGCTGGTCCATGGGTTGTATACTTTCAGCCCAAAACGAAACCTCTAAATGTTTATCAGATCAGTAATGATCTGACGAAACGATTCTCGGCCGTGACTGAAATTATTAAGATAAGACCCAATAAACTTCGAGTCGTTGTGTCCAACCTAAAACAGGCTAACGAGATTGCTGTCTCACAGTTCTTTACCCTCGAGTATAGAGTGTATATCCCAGCTCGAGGTATTGAGATAGAAGGTGTGGTCACCGAAGCGACTTTGACCCCTTAGATCCTGATGAAGCAGGGGGTTGGTCGATTTAAGAACCCCCTGCTTTCTCCAGTGAAGATACTGGATGTGAGAAAATTGGGCACAGTATCGATCACTAAGGGTGAAAAGAAGTTCACTCCGTCAGATTCGTTTCGCGTGACCTTCTCTGGTTCAGCCCTCCCTCAATACGTCGAGTTGGGAAAACTTCGACTACCAGTGCGATTGTTTGTACCTCGGGTAATGATCTGCCAAAAATGCCAGCAGATGGGACATACGACCTCCCACTGCGGCAATAAGGCACGCTGCTCAAATTGCGGGGAGAAACACGAGGATGGATCCTGCGCAGACAGCACACCAAAATGCGCTTTCTGCAAGGGTTCTCCTCCTCATGCTCTCTCGTCATGCCCGGCGTACAAGCAACGCGGGGAAAAATTAGAACGCTCGCTAAAACAGCGTTCCAGGCATTCTTTCGCCGAAATGGTGAAAAAAGCCTCACCATCACCCAATGTGAATACGAATCCCTTTGCTCCTCTGTCAGATGACGAGTCTGATTTTGACTTGGTTGAAGAGGGAACATCATTCAGCTTTCCGGAAGGCACTTCACGAAAGCGAAGACGCGTTCGCCCACGGAAAGTTGCTGAGCCGGAGCCCAAAACCAGCTTGCCAATTTTAAATAAAGGTGGAAAAAGGGAAAATCCTAGTCCCCCTGGTTTCCGCAGTAGTAACTACTCCCAGGACTTTCCATCTCTTCCGGGGACATCAAAAACCCCTAGCACCCCGATTTTAAGAACAGAAGTTCCTTCTCCATCAGGACTGTTCTCATTTGATGATATTGTTGAAAGTATTTTCAAGTTCCTCGAAATTTCTGACCCTCTTAAAAGCATTGTTCTGGCAATGCTTCCACAGTGAAAACGTTTTTGAAGCAATTGACAATCAAGTGGCCCCTCCTTGCAGCAATCATTTCCTTCGATGGATAATTTTCCAAATGAGGTCGGGGATTTGATCACTGTTCTACAGTGGAATTGTCGAAGTTTGATTCCTAAATTGGAATCTTTTAAATTTTTGGCTCACACTACCGGTTGTGATGCATTCGCTCTTTGTGAAACATGGCTCTCTTCCGAAATCGATCTTTATTTTCACGATTTCAATATAATTCGTCTTGATCGTGAGGATTCACGTGGAGGAGAGTACTTTGGGGATCAAAAAGTGCTACTCCTTCTATAGAGTGAATTTTCCTCAAACTCCAGGTATTGAAGTTGTCGCATGTCAGGCTGTTATTAAAAATAAAAGCCTTTGCATTGCTTCTGTATATATTCCTCCTAGAGCCTCGATAAACCGAAAACAACTCTCAGATATTTGTTCGGTCCTTCCTTCTCCACGGTTGGTCATGGGAGATTTTAACTCTCACGGTACAGGCTGGGGAGAACTGTACGATGACAACCGATCTTCCTTGATATATGACCTCTTTGACAACTTCAATATGACAGTTCTTAACAATGGAGAAGTAACACGTTTGGCTGGTACATCCTCAGTTGGCAGTAGATTAGACCTCACACTTTGTTCGAATTCATTATCGTTGGATTGCACATGGAATGTGATTCAAGATCCCCACGGTAGTGATCATTTGCCCATAAAAATTTCGGTTGCCGCCGGGTTCAACCCGTCGAAATCTGTCAACGTCACGTATGATCTTACCCGTCACATCGATTGGACAAAGTTTAGGACAGCAGTAGATGAAGCCGTAACGACGGTAAAAAGGCTTTCACCGCTGGAAGAGTATAACTTCCTCTCCAACCTGATCTTAGACAGCGCGCTTCAAGCTCAAACTCGACCAGTTCCAGGAACGTCATTTCACCGGAAACCTCCTTCTCCATGGTGGGATCAGCAATGCACCGAGGTTTACCGTAAAAAGTCCGACGCGTTTAAAGTTTTCCGTAGACGTGGAACACCTGAACACTTCGAAGTATACACGGCTCTCGTACGCGAACTTAAGAGCCTCATCAAGGCCAAGAAACGCGGTTACTGGCGAAAATGAACGGGCTATCGCGCGAAACGTCCATGAGTACTCTTTGGAACACGGCGCGAAGGTTGCGTAACCGAACTACGAACAACGAGAGCGAAGAGTACTCGGACCAATGGATCCTCAAATTCGCGCGAAAAGTGTGTCCAGATTCTGTGCCGGCACGGATGATTCCTCGCGAAAACACGAATTCGATAGATGAGATCAGCCAACCCTTTTCAATGGTAGAGTTCTCTCTCGCACTCCTTTCGTGTGGCAATACGGCTCCAGGGGCTGATAGGATCAAGTTCAACTTGCTTAAGAACCTCCCAGACGTCGCGAAGAGGCGCATGTTGAACTTGTTTAATCAGTTTCTGGAACTCAACATTGTACCGGATGATTGGAGACGGGTGAGAGTTATTGCCATTCAAAAACCTGGTAAGCCCGCGTCCGACCACAACTCCTATCGACCCATCGCGATGTTATCTTGTATTCGAAAGTTGTTGGAGAAAATGATCCTTTTCCGTCTGGACAAATAGGTTGAGACGAATAACCTGCTTTCAGATACTCAATATGGTTTCCGTAGGGGTAAGGGAACGAACGACTGTCTCGCGTTGCTTTCCACAGAGATTCAGTTAGCTTTTGCTAAAAAAGAGCAAATGGCTTCTGTATTCTTGGATATAAAGGGGGCTTTTGATTCAGTATCTGTTGAAGTTCTTTCAGATAAACTCCACGCTTGTGGCTTTTCACCATTAATGAATAATTTTTTGTACAATTTGCTGTCAGAGAAACATATGAGCTTCTCTCATGGAACCTCTACAGCTTCCCGATTTAGCTACATGGGTCTCCCCCAGGGATCATGTTTAAGCCCTCTTTTGTATAACTTTTATGTCAAAGACATTGACAGTTGTCTAAGTGACAACTCTACGTTGATACAACTTGCAGATGACGGCGTAGTGTCTGTCACGGGACCCAATGGGGTCGATCTGCAAGGACCCTTACAGGATACCTTAGACAATTTGTCTACTTGGGCTCTAGAGCTAGGTATCGAATTCACTACGGAGAAAACTGAGTTGGTAGTTTTTTCAAGGAAGCATAACCCTGCACAACCGAAGCTTCAAATTGGGGGTAAGCCGATAATTCATTCTATGTCATTTAAATATCTTGGGGTCTGGTTCGATTCAAAGTGCACCTGGAGATCCCATATTGAGTATCTGAAGCGAAAGTGCCAGCCAAGGATCAACTTTCTCTGCACAATTACCGGAACCTGGTGGGGAGCTCATCCGCAAGATCTTCTAACGTTGTACCGGACAACGGTTTTGTCGGTTATGGAATACGGTAGTTTTTGTTTTCAGTCAGCGGCTCGGTCGCACTTCATTAAACTGGAACGTATTCAGTATCGGTGTCTTCGTATCGCGTTAGGTTGCATGCACTCGACTCACACCATGAGTCTAGAAGTGCTGGCTGGCATGTTGCCACTCTCGGATCGGTTTACAGAGTTATCTCTCCGGCTCCTCACCAGGTGTGAAGTTATGAACCCCCAGGTGATCGAAAATTTTGAGAAGCTTCTTGAGTTGAATCCTCAAACGCGCTTCATGACTTTGTACCATTTGTACATAACACAGGATGTCAGCCGAACATTTCCAATCGTGTTTGCTTCTCCGATTTCGACAATTCGCTACATTTTGATTTATCCATGAAGCAGGAGCTTCATGGAATCCCAGAGCATCATCGTCCTATGATTGCTCCTGTGATATTTGCTGCAAAGTTTGGCCAAGTTGATTCCACTAAATCGTTCTTCACTGACGGATCATTGATAGAGGAGTCAGCAGGCTTTGGAATATTTAATGAAATTTATAGCGCCAACCGTAAACTTCAAGCTCCTTGTTCCGTATATGTCGCTGAATTAGCGGCAATACACTTTACGCTAGAAATTGTTGTCTCACTAACACCGGATCAGTACTTCATTTTCACGGATAGTCTCAGTTCTATAGAGGCTATTCGCTCCTTGAGGCCGGTAAAGCACTCCTCGTATTTTCTCATGAAAATACAGGGGCTTCTAAGTGCTTTATCTTCGCGTTATTTTATCATCACCTTTGTATGGGTCCCTTCTCATTGTTCAATTCCGGGCAATGAGAGAGCGGACTCGCTTGCAAAGGTGGGCGCTATAGAAGGCGATATTTATGATCGACAAATCGCCTTTAATGAAGTTTTTACTATTTTTCGTCAACAGTCACTCGTCAGCTGGCAGTATAAATGGAGTAAAGGAGATTTGGGGCGATGGCAATATTCTATCATCCCAAAGGTGTCGAAGAAATCTTGGTTTGAGGGGATGGATGTGGGACGAGACTTCATTCGTGTCATGTCTCGCCTCATGTCCAATCATTATTCTTTGAACGCTCATTTATTCCGTGTTGGACTGAGCGACAACAATCTCTGTGGATGTGGGCAAGGTTACCAGGACGCAGATCACATTGTTTGGTCATGTGCTGAGCATCGTGGAGTCAGATCTGAGCTTTATGATTCCCTTAGGGCTCGAGGTAGACAACCCAATGTACCGGTTCGAGATATTTTGGCTGTACGTGATCTGGAGTTTATGAAACTCATTTATGTGTTTTTGACTAACATTAGCCTTAGATTGTAGTTCGTTTAACATGTATGTTTAGTTTAAGTTTTTTTTTCTGTGTTTGTGTGTTTTTTTTTCTCCTTCAAAAATGTTCGAATAAAAAGAAAACCAAAAGTTGTATAGTTTTAAGTTTTTTGAAGTTTTATGTAAACCATAATTTAAATTCCCGCCCATCTCCCTATCCGTTAAATTGTAATTCCTATTAACCTCGAGTAGCCGCGAGTAATCGGCTCTATCCCCCTAACTTTAGATTTAAGATACATGATGTATACAAATATGAAAACTTGGCTCTGTAAAGTTGATTCGATTGAGCCTGTATAAATAAATGATTATTAAAAAATAAAATAAAAAAAAACCGGGTTTGTGGTCACCGGTGACCTTGACGATCTTTTAAACAGGTATAGAACAGATACACATCTCCCCCTTTTTATGAAACGACTTGGCATTCTAATGGTACGTTGAGATCTGCTTCAATGTGTAGAAACGTCGCTGGATAACAACTGCTGTATAACATCTGCTGTCTCTTCTGAAGACGATGGTTGGTGTAATTCATTAAAATGAGTTGGATAACATATATACAATTGAACGATATACTTTTCCCTGAAACGTTGAATTCTGGAAGATTTACTTTCTTCAGCTGACTTGAATAAACCATTCTCGTTTCCTGATAACGAATAGTTATTCGTGGTTCCTGTTGGGCTTCTACTGTCATAACAACAGATTCGAATGTTGAAGTCAGCTTATTACCATGAAGCACATTCTTCATGCATACCTTGTCTCCACCCGAATAAAAAATTCTCATAGATTTACAATTGAATATATTGTAACCATACAATAAAATCTATAGTATGTACAATTAATAGTATTGTTCACAACTATAAGATGACAACAGGAGTTATTGTTACCACAATAGAATCTAATGTAAATTGAGACATTGACAATAGAAAAGGGGGGTTGTTATGTATCTTAACTGTAGAAAAAATCATAATTTTTCGAACAAATTTGAGTCAATTAGTATAAATTGTATTGTTTCTCAATCGTTAAAAATCCTGGCATGCAGAGTGAATCGTAAATCTATTGTAATGACAATATGCAGTTTTCATTTATCTGATTCATGGACAATAAGATTCATGGTCGGAAATAGATTTTAATGTTATTTTATATTATTGTATTGTTATTTTTATCCGGGCAACCTCAATATTTAAATATTATTCGAATATTTCTACCGAACATGAGCTCTCTAGGGGTCTTTCCCGTACTACTATGAGGTGTTCAGTAGGCTGATGCAAAATTCGAAATATTTGCTCCCCTAAGCTTAATCGACACCAATTTGGGTCCTGATAGTCCCCAAAAAATTTTAACACATTTGGTTTTAATTTGGCTTTGCACACGTTATTCAAAGTTTGTATGGGAATTAGTATGAAGAATCTCAAACTTACATTTCCAGATCCCTAACATCTTGATATTATGTCCTTAAACCAAATCTTATATACATTCATATAGTGTAAGTTGTCAACTATCAAAATGCCGAAGATACCTGACATGTAAATTTTATACAAAAATAGTTATTCAACAAATATAATAATAAGAAGTAAAAATATGTAATGTATAAAATATAAAAAACATATAAATAATAAGAAAACAAAAATAAGAATAAAACATCATACCTAAAGTGTTCAGTGGTACATCAACAAATATATTGTTTGCTTCTTATCACTTTTCAAAGCCTGACTGATTTGACCAGTGGGTGATTCTGGCGCTCGACCAATCCATTCTCTTGCGGCCAATATGGTTTGGTCTTGTTTAGATGTATGCCTCGGCACTCACAATATTCTTCAAAATAAGTGCTTACAAACTGATGGCCATTGTCTTGTGTAATGGTTTGAGGATATCCAAGTCTAACAAAGATTCGTTCCAGGCGCTCGGAAGTTTCTCTTGCCGTCATCTTCCGAAGAATTTCTATTTCTTTGTAACGGCTGAAATTGTCAACAATTACTAGTAACTTATCGCCCGATGGTAACGGGCCATAGCAGGTAGTTTTCTTCTCCCCATAGGTTCTGAGCGGTCTGGCAGGCTGAATAACAACCTGTGCAAGAACCTACGTCAATTCCTGGCCACCAACAAGTTTGTCTCAATCGTTGCTGCATCTTTGTACGACCTGGATCACCTTCATGTACTAATTGCAACATGCGTTGCCTGAGATCACGTGGAGTTACTAATCTTGATCCTCGGACTGCCAAGTTTGCCAAGCTCACCCCGAAAGGCGTGATACGGTTTGATCTCGTCAGGTGTGTGAAACATTCCGAATGTACATCTCAGAGTCCGGATAAAATGGTTCAGCTCTGATGGTTGCGAAAGGTGTGACGGGGGATCCGCAATGTTAGATTTGCCTTTGCGGTAAACTACTTCGTAATTAAATGATTGGAGTCTCAGGACTCAACGGAGTTTCTAGATGCTTACGGTCAGTCTCTAGCTTAAAACGGACTCCTATTAAATATATTTGATATCTTTCGACTGCCCATACCAGTGCAAGGGCCTCTTTCTCTGTCTGGGCATATCAACGTACAGTGTCAGTAAGGCTTTTACTAGCGTACGATACGACACGTGGTTCTCCCTTGTAAAATTGGAGAAGAACAGCCCCCAAACCCACAGATGAAGCATCTGTCACAACTCTCGTTCTCAGTTTAGGATCGAAATGAGCCAAACTACTACCTTCCCTATTGCTTGTATGATATGATCAAATGCAGTCTGTTCTTCTAAACCAGCCAACCCCCCCCCCCCCCTTGAAATCAGTCTTGTTCTTAGTAAGCTCCCGCAGCGGAAAAAAAACTAGTGGCAAGATCCGGAATGAATGTTCCAACGTAGTTGACTAGACCTAAAAAACTTCGCACTTCTTTAGTATTGGTTGGTTCTCTGATCTTGATCGCTTTAATTTTGTGTTGTGACGGAGTCATGCCACTTTTATCGAAATGATGACCAAGGAAATCAATTACAGTCAATTTGAAAATGCATTTGGACTGATTAAGGAGAACACCTTAAAACCGCAGTTTAGCTAATACTTTCTGGAGTGAAACATCGTGATCTTGTTCCGTTTTTTCGGCTTGTCGTCAATGAAATTTCTGACGTACTCACAGTCGGACAAGATTTGTCCGATGACTTTTTGGAACATCTTCAAAGTGTCAGTCAAATCAATTGCTTTAAAATATAATATATCGTTTGTTCCTTTCATGTTGGTAAAATGCATCCTTGATGTCCAATCTCGAAAAGAAAATCGCACCATTCAGATTCCATCGGATGTCTTCAATAGTTGGAAGAGGATGAGTTTCACGTAGGATGGCCTTGTTTACTTTCCGCATATCGATGCACAGCCGTATATCGCCACTGTCTTTGACAACAACTACCATCGGTGAAACACATCGGCTTGGTTTCGATACCCGTTCAATGACATTTTTAGCCAACAATTCCTTCAACTTGTCATCCACACGCTGTAGTGTCGAAAAAGACGCTACAGGCTATACTGACTTGTCGACCGGAATACAGATTTTCTGTATGACTTGCTTACTTTGCTTTCCCTCAATTCTCAAATCGGAATCTTGAAGCAGCTTTTCTCGCAACGGCACAGGCACGAATTGCAGCATATTGTCGATAACCGCGATTCCATTGCTTTCTGCCGCCGTCGTTCCAAAATTACATCCTCTCATATGAACCTGTACCCTTATCAAGAACTTCGCCAGACTCTGACTGCATTTCCCGGAAGAGATACCACTCATGTCGTTGGGAACAAAGTAATTATCCAATTTTGTGATGACTACGTCGTACTGGTTGATGCCTTCTTCTACATTTGCCACAGGAATGTTAAAGAAAATATCCTGTAGTCCAAGTCCTCCTTGTGCGAGCAGTAGACCTTTCTTTTCACTTCATTCGTTACTTTGTCGGCAAGAAGACAATTTCGAAGCCTCTCTTCCACACATGCCACTTACTTCGGCGTTCTGCTACGTAAACGGTAGAAGATTCGAGAAACCTTTTAGTTTATCCATCCTTCAAATAAAATATCATAAATAGAGAGAGAACGGCGAAGATAAAAAATCAGCCATTCTAGAACAGCATTGAACAACAATGTTTTAAAAGGTTATTGAAATCCTAAAGGAAAAGTCAATAGCGGATCCACCTCTGAAAGAAGCCACCGGTAGCATCCTGGTCTACCCGTCTGAGGAAGCAATTGCTATTGCCAGTTGAGGCGCACAACATCGGTGTCAGTCTGGTGAGTCTCCACGAACCAACCAACCACTGGACGAGCAAGTTGTCGGCGCTCTATTCTTCTGGTTCTGAAGAAGCTCTCCGGAAAACATACCGCTATCTTGCGGCTAGCTTCACCAGATGTTCCAGCGTAATTACCACCAGATTGAAGACAGGGAAAATCCCAATTCTGAAACCAGGAAAAGACCCAACTTCCCCATCAGTCAGCAAACTTTTCGAGCGTCTCATCCTACTTCGTCTACTGGAACACGTAAAAGAACATCAACTTATCGTACCAGAGCAGTCCGGCTTTCAAAAAAGGCACTCTACCATGCATCAACTAGTCCGAGTGAAGAATATCATCAAATGAAACAAATCACTCTCCAACAACACAGCCGTAGTACTCCTGATTGTGATAAAGGCCTTCGATAACGTCTGGTACGACGGACTTGTTCACAAACCGATTCAAGCGAGCGTCCCAAGCTACCTCACGAAAAAGAACTATCTCTCAAACCGAACATTTCGATTACATCTTAACAGTGCCACCTCAGCACTGCAAGCGGTCCGGTGGGAGTTCCTCAGGGTAGCCCCCTGGGCCCAATACTATTCAACATCTGCACATCCGATGTTCCTTAAAACATCCTGGAGCCTTGTGCTGTACACGAACGATAGTGCAATCATAGGAACGGTAACGGTAGGAATCACATTCACTACCGGTCTCGACTTTAACGAGAAGTGACGACGTATGTCTCGTACATGTCAACCTGGAAGATCAGAATGAAAGAAATCAAGAGTCAATCCATAGTCTTCCGACAACGTCCATCACCAAAGCTGCTACCTTCAACTGAGTGAACGGTCACCGGTTGAATGGTCAAACCAAACGAAGTAAACCATCTTGGCGTCACCATTAACGACAAGCAACTCTATCGTACCCACACCGACAAGCTCAAAAGCAGGTGTATTTGTCTCCTGACATCCTGTATCCGTTGAAATGCCAATGATCAAGACTGCCACGACGAAACAAACTGGCCGTTTTGAGCCTGCAAGCATCCCAAAACCGGCTACTTAAGACAATATCATATGCCTCGCCTTGTGTGTTGGCGAGTCCATTTTCTCTTTTCAGAAAGCGAGTAATGGCGCTATACCCCTAAGCCATAAAAGGCTAGGACAAGAGTTAGTGCTCATGTCCCAACCGACTGACAAGCTCCCACCCAAGAAGGGCCTGGGTACAAAAAGAAAATACCTGTTTACCAGCCCAGAAAAGCTGATAACATAGGAGGGCAACTTTCATATGCTTTCTCGCCAAGGAAAGCCTCCCATACAATCCTATCCAACTTCCAACTCCAGATGTCTATGAAGGTAGCATGAGTTCTCAGCATCTTCTTAAGTAGACTTCTAATCAACACTTCCCTCCCATCCCTTGCTGATCATAAGGACCAGGTGTTGTGCAAATAGATCGATGGATGCAGAACGTGTCACACCCAAGGTACATAGCTCTTCTGGCGCTTTCATCGTCTCTACAACAGCCAACCCAGGATTATATATGGTCGGAAAATGCTATGCTATAGTATGTTATGCGATTCACGTCATTTCAAAATGGTGCAGACAATATGTTCAGCTTGACCTCTCTGGTCATGACGGCTAAGAAATTGAGAAAATCAAAAATCTCGGTCAATTTCGCACTTTAAAGTGATGAATAAATTCTCAATTGCATTACAATTATGCAATCACAATCTTCATACTGATTGGTTCAAGTTTTTTAAAGAAGTATATTCATAAAAAAATAACTTTTTATTGAAATGTTCTTTGACGGTGGAGATGTAGTTTTAAAGTTTGCGTACACAAGAAGGCTATTTTGCGATCGATTAAGTTTTTTTTTCGATGGTAAATATATTCAGAAAATGCAATCTGCGGAATCAGAGTAAAGGCTTCCGGAACACTACTTCGAGGTCCATAAACTTATAGTTGTCATAAACAATCTGCTTGAAATTCCTTATAATGCTTCCATGTCAAAGAAAGTGATCCTATTGGAATAAAAATCATAAGTTGCCCTCCAGTGCAATGAAACTTTACCACAACTATTTAAGGCTTTACGGAACACAATTGATTTACGATATTCGCTATTCCTTATAAACTTCTTCATTCTATCGCTATTCAAGAAACAGGAAGGGGTATTTCATGCATTCGGAATTGAATTATTACCCTATAAGACAAAAGCATGCCATAGATTGTATACTATTAAAAGTTTATCACCTCGGTTGTTATACCACTACTGCATGATGTCTTCAGAAGTTGCATTCGAAAAGAGTTTCCTCATACAGCCTTTAGTTTCCAGTTTATCGGCGATTGATTGTTAATGTCATCATGTGAACCGTTCGCCATATCTTTTTTATTATGGCAACTGTAGTAAAATGTGTTTATCTATCAGTTTTCTTTTATGGAGGTTATATTTCAATAGAGAGTCTATCACGTAATATATTCAACCATTACACCCGCTCAACGACAACGAAGTCGAAGCTGTAGCAAAACCATTCTACTGGCCTCGTTGATAGTTGAAATCAGTGCTAAAGATAGGCCACATCATTGCACTAAATGTACCAACACTCATTCGTGAACCATATCACGTGGTCTCGTTACCATAAAAATATCTTAAAATATACACTCTTCTTTTTCACATGAACCCCTAAGCCAGATATGAATTGAATTGCAGCTGAATTATCTGAGAAGTGTCAGGCCAATGAGATAGATTTTTCTGCGGTGGAATCAATTTCTCGAATGACTTTGATTAAATTTGGGGATAAATTTGTGTCACCGACGACATGGTACCAAGAAGCAACGACCGAAGAGTGGAAGAAAACAAGCACCCCTCACTGGATTATTGATTCGTATAAGTCAACGCCACGGATACAGCCAGAATAATTCTAGCAAAAAAGCAAAAAGAAGTGCAGCAGAAAACCTTAGCAGTCTCGAGTTGAGCCAGATCAGACAGACATGTAGAGAACATGAAGGGATAAAGGGTAAATCATCTGATTATAATTCTGAGCGCGTCCTGTTTTGTTAGATTCTCCTATCTACGTCTTTCTGGTTACAGCTATCAGGCATTCATTTAGCTCATCACTCTGAAGTGGCAATGAGGATGTTTATGTTGGCGTGAAAAAAGGAATAAAAGTATTAACCTTTAGCACTATAATAGGGGTATTCAAAGACCGTATCCTAAACGGCTACACCATCGTGATTGCGTAAAGTTTTTCGATACTTCAATGGAACTTTAAAATATTCAAATATATTGTAACATACATTTAGGACCCACATCCTTTATATCGGTACAGGGGAAGTTGAGCATCCAAACATCAGGAAAAGTAAAATTTATGCAATACAGATCTTTCTTACATACATATGATTACTAACCTGTTGATTTCTTACTTGTTTGAAAAATATTAAGTAATAAGAAATGTATCGAAAATAAGCTATCCACGTACATTTGCCTTGTATGCGTGGATTTGTGTTGATTTTACTGTGTTCATCATAGCATGCTGTGCGTTTGACTGACATTTTTCGTTTGTTTACTTGTTTGCACAGTTTAAATTCTTTGTTTTCAAAAAGACCTAAAAATTAAGATTTGGACACGTGGCTATGCGACAATTGGCGAAGAGATCGAAAATTATCAAATTCGTGAAAGAATAATATTGATTTTATCTGGTCTTCACAATGTTTAAGTTCAATCCCGTACACATCATCACCTGGGATATAGGATGAAGTTGTAAGTAATCTATAATTAGAATTGTCAATACTTAGACATTAATCCCTCTGCCCAAGTAACCACGAGGCTGTAATAGCGTGCATATATAGGGCATATGTATTACGTCTAGTGCATCATTGAAGTTGGATTAAAGCTGAAAAGGGCCCCACTAAGATCGAACTAATGCTAAATCTTTTGTAATGCCATAAGACATCGCTAAAGTAGCATTATTGCATTGGTAATGCCTCACAACATTATCAAGCTAATCTAATGCTTCATTACTTGACAATTGTTGAATTGATGCGATCCCGCATTACCGATGTTGATTTTGGGTTGAATAAGTGAAATAATATAATGCTTGTGGTTACTTGGGTGCTTACTTCTGATCTATCGGAACATACACTGATAGGCAAAATAAAGTGCCCACCTCATCGTTTTTTCAATGTCTCTCATTTACTTGGTTCAAATTAAAGTAAACACAGTGTAGTTTTTTTTCTTATTTTATTTTTTATATTCTTTTTAAGTTTCACTTATGGAATACTGAAAAAAAGGAGTTTTACTTATAGAAAAAAAATCAATTTGTGTTGAAAGAAAACAGGCACAATATAAAGTGCCCACTTCAAAAATCGATATGTTTTCGATAAGTTTCCATTGGAAGACCCCTTGATTGTTTATGTTTTGATATTTTGACATGTTTTGAAGCAAATGGCTCAACCTGGTGCATTTGTATACGTGATCGCATTTGATTCAATTGAAAAAAATGGAGAACGCAGTAAGATTTTCAGTACGATAATATTCAGTTCTGCCGAGTAAACAAGATTTCTAATATTGAAAATCAAAACGCCGAAAGAAGTTTTGATCAATGTCCTGAGAGCCTTTATGAATATGAGAACATCACACGCGCCTTTTGCAATATACATATCGCCGAATACTTAATGGTCTACAAATAATTCTTAGGTGTGAGGATACATACTTAATTAATGTTTTCGAAATTTCCGGAATATCTATGTATTGTTTGTAAGCAGTTGCAAAATTGGTAATATTGAGAACTTTCTATGCGAACACCATTCCTGCATTATTATAATTTTGTGGCAAGAAAATCATATTGCATAACCAGGGAGGTTGGGATATTTTTAATGAAGTTACAGCTATAGATTCAACTTCAGAAAAACTCTTCTATCTCGAATTGGGCATTACAAAATCATCATTGACACGCTTAGTTTTTTCTTATAATAAATCCAGATTTTTCAATTTCTGACTCTATATTCAAACAACAAGATATGATATTTGTATTTCTTTTTTTTTAGCATTCACCTTCTATCATTATCATTGTTATCTTTATGTGTGCTCAATGCAACTCTATTCTCCAATCATCTCCAACTGATAGCATTATATTTTCCACTACAAGTGTCGTTCGATCCAGAGTAATTTTGATGGATTTTGTATCTCTACCTTTCGAGTGTACCTTGATTGATGTTATCGCAGTGTCTATGCCCGTAATGACCACGCAACAAATTTTTGCGTCAGTCTCATATGAAGCAGTAATGTCGATCGTTCTGAAACATAAATTTGAAGTGAATAATTATCCATTTTACATTTTTAATTCAAAAAATTAACCATTATCACAAACCTTGATTGAAGTATGTTGTTCTTGAATTCGAATTGTTTGTAGAGATAATTTCCTTCGCGATACTCCATACTTTCCTCGTCATCCACATACAAAGTTCCCTTTGCATAGTCATCATCATTCAAAGCAACCATTAATGTGTAAGGATCGTTTCGCATCTGCACACTTGATTTCCGAACAATTCGTTTTGTTGGCACTATAGTTCCACCCCTTTGGAAGACTGGAATCTTCAGGTCATCCACTGGTATCGACGCAAACCCAGAATGTTTGTAAACTTGTAAATTATCTATATCGTACCAAAGTTCGGGACGACCGTTTTCTTTCAAAGGGAAGTAAACGTTGACACTTGTTTGGCCTGGATATAAAACTGGAGCCACAAGGTACTGATCTCCTAGAAGGTATTGAGATTCAATTCTGAACGTTGCGGAATCATTTGGATACTGGGTGAATAGGGGTCGCATAATTGGAGCACCACTTATTTCGTGTTCAAAGAATAAAGTGTACCAGAATGGCAACATTTGATAGCGTTTCTGAATAGCATTTCTGGTTGCCATCTGAACGGTTTCAGGCCACATCCATGGCTCTCGTCGAGGTGTATCTTGATGGGCATGACTTCGGTAGAAGGGTTGGAATGCAGCTAATTGATACCAACGTGATATCAGCTCCGAACTTGGATGGTCAAAGTATCCTCCAACATCTGCACCAACAAAGCTAATTCCAGATACCGATAGAGACAAGCACATTTTAATCGATGCGCGGAGGTGATCCCAGTTAGCTGTATTATCTCCGGTCCACACTGCTGAGTATCTTTGTGAACCAGCGAAGAATGATCTTGTTAAAACAAACGGTCTATATCGTCCTTCGTTTTTTCGATTGAGTCCATCATATGTTGCCATAGTATGATAAAATCCGTACATATTATGCACGTTTCTATGCTCCCAACCACCAAAGTGTAGATTATCCTTGGGCATGCTAACTTCCTCATTTTCGAATACCGCTGGTTCATTCATATCATTCCACACGCCAATGTCAAACGTTGATTCTACGAAGTTTTCCAACAGATACTGATCTGCATAGTATTTCCGGGCTATGGGATTGAAGAAATCGGTGTAGCTAGAAGGTCCAGGCCAACACTGCCCTTTGAAGTCCTCTCCGTTTCGGTTTTTAACATAATAGCCATTAGCTGTGCAATCCTGATGGAAATAATAATCTTCATCTATTTTAACATGTGGGTCAATGATCAGTGTTAAATGTCGTGAATTTTTTGTTAAATTGCTGATCATCTCCATAGGGTTGGGAAAATTTTCCTGATCCCAGGTGAAGTAACGTTTTCCATTTGTGTATTCAATATCTAACCAAATCGATTCTAGTGGAATATTGTATTCATCAAATTTTTGATCTATCATGGCTACATCCGAATCGTTATCATAATTCCAACGACTCTGATGATAACCTAAGGCATACATTTGTGGAAGAGGCGCACTGCCTGTTAGGAATGTGTATTGCTGGAATGCTTCAATTGGAGAGGGACCTAGCATCACATAAGCGTCCAGAATCCCACTCTCGGAGAAGATATTAACAAAGGGGTCAGCTTCATAAGATGTATCAATCCAAGTTTCTGCAGCATTATGCCAAAATACGCCAGAAGTTCCAGCAGCTCCATGAGAATATAAAACCGGCACTGCACCATACAACGCCATCCTGCTGTCCACTTCGTAATCTTTCGTATCCAACGAGTACAATCGATATGGATCACCATCTGATCCAATAGTTTCTTTCAGCACAAAATCATCGGCGTGCTCTGGAATCCCGAATAATATATCAGCTTGATGGAAAGTAAAATCCACTCCTAATGATTCTGGCCCTCTTGGCTTAGTATCCACGAAACCATTGAACTCCTCCTCCCATTCGCCATCTACTGGATCCACAGGTTTCTCCCTTAAATATTCATATCGTAGCATTCCATTTGAATTTACAGACACCATTTTCGTATCCTGATGGTAAAAATCCATTCTGAATGGCTCGGCTTGAATAACCACGCGCTTGTTGTCATCACGAATGGTTATCGCGGAATTTGAGCTCTCAATAAGAATACCTCGAGGATTAAGATCTCGAGCTATAGCATCTTTTACACGATAACGCTCTCTTAATGGATTCTTCTCATTGATTTCAAAATGGAATATTTTTTCATTGATTGAGCTTACACTCAGAATATACCAATGGTTCGTTTCAGCATCTTGAAGATCTATCGACACAACATTATTATGAATGGTCAATGAATGACTATCCAAATTGAAAGAGCTCATCTGCGAATCTGCATGTCGAAAACGTCTAAAGTATTATAAAAAAAAATTGATGAATAAAACTAAAAACGAAACTTTCACAACAGCTCACCGACAGAATCCACTTTGGTTACATTTTTTGAAAATATTTTGATCAACTGCAAATATTCCGTTCAATAAAAATAACAGCGCAAAGCACCTAATCTTACAATATGGTCTTGTAGCCATCTCGGTTGAGCACTGATTGGAGTTTGAATCAATAATTCATAGATTTATATAAACTTACAGCATCTGATGCGATAACATGTATAGTAGAGTGGTACAAAGTAATGATTCAGTTCCATCCCACTAATTCGATTTCAAATCATGGCTTCTTCTATAATTTGAGCTTATTTGATTGCGAACTCGAACTCCTCAATCTCCTTGAACTTTTTATTGAAATTACAATGGGAATTTTTTGGGAATGTTTTTTCTCCATCCTCCTGGCAATTCGGTTTTATAGCATACGAAAATGTTTGCTTCAACTTTGCTTCAACTTTGCCTAAATTCACATTTCGAATGCAAATCGGCATAATGGTAATCATCAATTAGAGAGATGATGCTCTTCTTCAGTGGAAATCAATTAATAATTAGTTAACTTTAATTTTCTATCAAAATCTATCTAATCAAAATCTATAGTAATCTTCGGAAAAGAAAGACTTTTTGTAAGCAGGGATAGCAAACATTCCCGCATGTTTACCAAAAGTTTAGTTTTCTAATAGGAATTCCCATAAAGACTACAAAGGGTCAGTGGAACTCAAGTTCACAATCAATGCAGCTAGAATTTTGGGAGGAATGCCAGGATCTGATTTGGAATCAATTGAGTGGGGTGGAGCTGAAACAATAATTTGAACCACCCTAATGTATCTGTTTGTGACAAGTCAAATGTAATATATGCATTTATCAGCCGTTATCAGTGCGTGGTCGCAGCGATAAATATTCGAAAAATCGTTGCAGGATTGCACGTCTATCTCTGGGCCTGGTCCATTGTTATCTCACGCGAAAGATGAAAAAAGTCTAAACATTGACTCTATATGTTTGAATCATGATTTTCCAAATCATTTTGTTTCGATAATCTGAGTTATCAAATATATAACAGTATCATGATTTGTCCACTAAATGGTCCAGCCGAAGATCCATAATATGTTGTGGAGCCACGATTATATTTTCAGCTTCCTAAGGCTTGTTCGTGACAAAATCTGGACACCCCTGAATAAGTATATCTCTGAAAATACTTCATCAAAAATATTTCGCAATATTTCGCAGACTGATGAACGTATGTCTGTTCATTGTGTAAAATTATTGTTCACTCCCGCTTCACTTTACTCAATTTTTGAGTACAATTGTATGCTATCTCTTTTTCTCTCACAGAAATGTTACTCAATTTTCGTAAAAAGTGGATCTACTCAAAAATTGAGTTGATCCACTTTTTAACGAACATTGAGTAAAGTGAAGCGGGAGTGTTGGTGATACTACAAGCTTTTATATCGAAGATGGTGTCGAAAGATGAACAATTGTGAAAAGCAATTGTGTGCGGTCGCAAAGAAAATCCGGGTCTGTCAGTAAGAAAACTAGCAAAAAAGCTTGGTTTTCCAGCAAGCACTGTCCATAACGTACTTAAATCTTTTGATACACGTTTGGCAACAGCCAGGAAGGCTGGGAGCGGTACAAAAACGGATCTCTGGAACCACCAGAAGAACGCAAAGGTGAAGCAAATACTGCAGAAGAAACTAGATCTTTCGGTACGTACTGTGCCTAGAAAAATAAAAATGTCAACTTTCGTGCATACTTCCAAGCACCGGCAAAGTATGAAGTCGTTCAAGGTGAAAACTATACCTAATGATAAACAGAATGTGACGGCTAAAACCCGGGCTCGCAAGTTGTATTGCGAATATTTGACGAATATTAATCGAAGATGAAACTTATGTGCTGGAAGACTTTAAGCAGCTTCCCGGAATGTCTTATTATGCAGGGTGCGGCAGAAAATAATGCGAAAATGTTCAATCTTGAGTATTGGGTCAATTCGTGTAGCTAGTGACTGATTTATGTCGAAAGTGTATTTGTGTTCTCCGACGAAAAGCTTTTCAGCATCGATGCTGTGGCCGACAGACCGGTTCATTTTACCGCAGAAAATGGAGAACGTTCCGGAAAAAAGTGAAATTCAAATTTCAGATCAAACATCCGGCTGGTGTCATGATTTTTGGCCTGGTGGCGTCCAACGGTTTGAAAATGCCGCATGTTTTCATTGATGCTGGAATTAAAATCAATACCGAAGTGTATATCGGTATTTTAAAGAACAAGTGCTTCCCTGGGTGAAGGCCAATTTCTCCTAGGACCAAAACGTTGTCCTACAGCATGATGGAGCGCCGTGTCACACTTCCAATCGAACGCTACAATGGCTGAACGATAACATGAAGTTTTTGTCGAAGGATTTGTGGCCCCCTAGCAGTCCAGATCTTAATCCGTTGGATTATTTGATTTGGGCATAAAGGGTGATACGGTCAAAATTTGGTCTAGGGAAAACGCATGTAAATCGGAGAAATCGTTTATTTAAAAAATCAAATTAAATTTCTTTTTCAAGTTCAATTAGTATAAAATTCAGGAAAAATATTCAGTTAGGCTTCCGCTTTTCCAAATCCGAATTGCCGGGCCTTACGCTTGACCCCTGCCATCAGATTTTGTACAGCCACCTTGTCCACCTCCTTCGCCGCAGAAAGCCAGTTTGCCTTGAACTGCTGCTCGTCCTTAGCAGTTTTTTTGGTCTTCTTTAGGTTCCGCTTGACAATAGCCCAGTATTTCTCAATTGGGCGGAGCTCTGGCGTGTTGGGAGGGTTCTTGTCCTTGGGAACCACCTGCACGTTGTTGGCGGCGTACCACTCCATGGCCTTTTTACCGTAATGGTAAGATGCCAAATCCGACCAAAACAGTACGGAACAACCGTGTTTTTTCAGGAAAGGCAGCAGACGTTTATTCAAACACTCTTTCACGTAAATTTCTTGGTTGACAGTCCGGAAGCTATGAAAATGCTGCTTTTCAAGCCACAGGTACAGATGGCTTGCCAAACCAGATATTTCTTTGCGAACTTTGACAGTTTCGTGTGCTTGAAAATATCTGCTACCTTTCCCTTCCTTTGCCGTATAAAACTCCTGTCCCGGAAGCTGCTTGTAGTCGGCTTTGACGTAGGTTTCGTCGTCCATTACCACGCAGTCAAACTTCGTCAGCATCGTCGTGTACAGCCTCCAGGATCGCGCTTTGGCCGTCGTATTTTGTTTATCATCGCGATTTGGAGTCACTAACTTCTTGTAAGTCGATAGTCCGGCACGTTTTTTGGCTCGATGCACGGTTGTAGACGATACACCCAGCTTATTTGCGGCATCTCGGAGAGGTTAGGGTTTCGCTTGAAACTACCGGCAACTCTCTTTGTCGTCTCAGCGGCTTCCGGTTTTCGATTTCCCCCCAATCCAGACTTCCTGGCTGTCGACAAACGTTCCCCAAACACTTTAATTACATTTATAATGGTTGATTTGGCAACTTTTAGCGATTTTGCCAACTTTGCGTGCGAGTAGCTCGGATTTTCGCGATGCGCGAGCAAAGTTTTGATACGCTGCTCTTCTTGCTTGGACGGCATTTTGACAACTGAAGAGTGAATTCCAAAATCAAAATAGGAGCAACATTCTACACACACACACCTTCAAAATGAGGGGTGTTCAGGTTTTTTAAATGCAAAATTGAAAGAAATACGTCAAGTTGATATTGACCAAATTTTGACCGTATCGCCCTTTATGTTGAAGCACGAGCCTGCAAAACATCACACCCTAGAAGTCAACCATAACACGCACATGGCAGTCAATGTCGGAGAACTACGTCCGAAAGGCATGCTCTGGCTTCTGGAGTCGGATCGAGGATGTTATTAATAAAAATGGAGGACACATTGAATAAATTTGTTTAAAGGACTTTATAAAGATAACTGCAATCGGAAATGTTGATGGTATAGCTTGAATTTGTTAAAAATGGAATTTGAAAGAAATTTTCGCAAATTTTCGCACTATTGCAAAACAAATTTTCGCATTATGTTCTGCTGCACCCTGAACTACGATGCAGCGTACACGGATAAAAAATCAAATAATTTATATAATAATGCAAAGTTATACCCTTTATGTGTTATGATCACATATATTTCATAACTAAAAAAATAATATTTATTTGTGCTTCACTTTCAACGTATTAGCTTGACAGATACTTTACATATTCAAATCCAATGAAAATTATGTGTCGCGCCTAATGGCAAAATTATTAGATTTGACACATAGGGTATGTGTCCCTTTACTCAGCCTATTATGCAATGATCGATTACATTTTTTAGATAACTCATAATTTTTTTAAGCTGTAAGCGATATTTAACTAGTTAGACCCTTGCTAAAATATGTTTGATAAGACATTTGGTAGTATGTATCACGCAAAGTTACACAACTCTTTTTATAAAGTCAAAAACATTCGATGGATATGGGTTTAATGTCGGTCTATAGGCACCAAATTGGGTCTTATCATGGATGCAGCTTCGTCCCATTCGATGGATTTATTACAAAATGCAGTCTTTGTACGGTTTTTTTTTTTTCAATTTTATGAATCAAGGCATTGCTAGCTGTATTCGATTTACGTAATACAATATTTCACAAAACAAACTAAAGTTAAACTGCCTCGAAACACTTGAATGATGTTCATATATCATTTATCAGCCATTCAATAATGAAAACATTATAACTCATTGAAGAAGTCTGCACATTGTAGACGAAATACGCGTATCTGTCGAAGATAAGCAAAGGTAGTTGGAATTAAATGGAGATTACTAATTTTTCTTCTAATTTATAGTTACAAGTATTCCACTAAACAGCTCAAACCCTCTAGGATTATAACTCACTATACAATGATTTTGTTCCTTCGGTTTGTGTTTAGATGAGCCACTTGAATATTAACAACCGCAGATTCATGCATTTCCACTTCAAATTTTACCAATAACAACGTTTTTACTACGTTATTGATGCAACAGGCCATAGTTGGGAACATACAATAAATTATGTCCCAAACATTGTGTTGCTGCACCCACCGTGAGAAACGATCAGATTGGCACTCAGTGAAGCAACTGGTCATTCCCTTGCAGTCCTGGACGAACAAGACCAACACAGTGCAGCCTCTAACAAGAGAGGTGATATCAATAGATAGCTCAGTATTGTTAAAATGTAAACAAGAACAGTTTGCTGTAGAGAATAAATTAGATTCGTACAATAAAAATTGTTAATTAACCGTAATAAAAGTAACCATTCTTTGGTATAGCATATTATTAAACTTAAATCTGTTTTAGAAGCGAGCTAGGACGAGTGAAGTTAGAAGCTAGGGTGAAGGAAAGAAAACGTGAATTACACAGAAATGTGAGTAGAATAGAAAATTATGTACAATAGAATGGAATAACATTGAAATATATTTGCAGCTATGAAGTTGCACAGTAAGGCAGCTATCCGGATTTGTGTTCCCCGCCCACGCTTCCCCCAACATTCTTCATAGATTTCTGTTCCTAAGTTGGAAAGAAGTCTAAGCTTGGATCACAACGTTCGCCAAGCCGGTAGTAATCAGTTTACGTCGTAATTTGAAGTGCATTATCGCCAATTGCTCGGTGCAGTAGTGGTTCTCCGGAGTTTGTGGATGACCAGCCGTAGTATGGCCACCAACCAAGCGGTTAATAGTCACTGCAAAAAGTGCGATATAGAAGACACGGCAGATATGGCAAATGTGAGCTATGTGGAAGAAAGGAACATGTCGTTTGTGCTAGAGTTTCGGATGAGTTGAACGCCGAGAATTCCACCTGGTGTTGTTGACAGTGTGAAGAGGAGAAAAACGTTTCGAGATCTGAGCGAAGTACTTCGTCGAGTAGACGATCGCTTAGGTTGAAACTGGCGTTGGAAGAGCTAGAGGTGAAAAATCGTCTACGCATGATGGAAATTGAAGCTGAAAAGGAGTTTGTGAAGCAAAAGTATGAGTTGCTGAAGCAGTTAGAAGACGAAGACGATCGAGATAGCCGGAGAAGCGTGGTGAGTGGAAAAACCAAACGCGAAAGGCTAGAAAGGTGGTTAACCAAGAACCCTGATGATAACGAGGAAGTCGTAGGAATGCCGTCTGAAGGAAATCCGGCGAAATGGGTGCAGCATGGCATCACTCATCAGCCGCTACAGCAGCCCCCTCAAAGTTCATCGACTCCTAAAAATGCGCTTGAAAAGCTTCCTGTATTACCCGCAACTGAGCCGGTCAATCAGCAATCGGTGCCCGTTTCAGCCACAGACCCTACGAATAGTCCAGTCTTGCAAGGAACGATTCTTACGTCCGATGACATGGATATTTCGGTGAACGGAACAATAACGAGTATGTCACTACCACCACTGGCACCAGTCGTGCCAGTTGATGCCCTTGCTTCGAAAGCAGCGATCTGCTTCAGTACGGCGGTCGCGTTCACTTCGAAAAATCTGGCGGAGTCGATTTCTACAGCTCCACATGAAGCGATAAATTCGCGAAGTTTAAACTCTAGCCGTTTTCAACTCGCGCCTGGTCAGCAAGTTCCAGCGGCACCGATTCTGAAAACGAGCAGCACATTACCGTATAATATGCAGTTGGAAAATAGACAACAAACAACTGTACGAACAGGATTCTCGGAGGTCCCTCTTGTGGTACCAAACGGTACGATGCGAAGTTCTATCAATACTAGAAGGAATATGGACCAGTATTTTGCAGAGCCTTATGCCTCAAACATCGGATTTCAGCCCCAAAATCAACGAAACGCTGTTTCAATTCCTGTACAAGCGACTGAATCAATACATCCCTGGATGCCGTACAGAAATGTTGCCCAACGAGTCGGCTGTGAGCCACCATTATTGGGAACATATGTTGCGCCGCAGGTAAATTACGCCTACTTTAATTCACAGTTCTGCCACGAACTAGGAAATGCGCCTCCAGCATCTATATGTTCGTTGACAACACAGACGTTGCCTTCACTACAGGCACAGGAACAATCTCCAGTAGTGTAGCAAGCTCCGCCATACATGGTTGCACCACCACAGGCGTCAGCGACTTGGTCGCCTCAGCAGTCAAGCTCAACAGTACAACCCGTGATCCGGTTTTGCTCTCCGATCGTAGCACAATCCGGGGCTCAGAATGTAAACACTGGACCGAATATCGAAAATAGTGGTCAAATATCAACAGTAGAACAATCACCATCAGATCCAGTAGCAGCACGCATTAGGTCTCCATCGACAGCACAATCGTTTGCGGATCGTACTCCGTTCCCGTCTCGAATTAACAGTAATGTAAATCGACAGATAGGACCCACACCATCACAGATTGCAGCTCGACAGGTCATCTTGCGAGATTTGCCAACGTTTTCGGGAAACCCAGAAGACTGGCCAATATTTCACAGTTCATTCCAAAACTCAACGAATACTTGTGGGTACAGTGATGCCGAAAATTTAGCGCGCCTGCAACGTTGTCTTAAGGGATCTGCACTGGAGGCAGTTAGGAGTCGACTGCTTCTACCAGCGTCAGTGCCTCACGTGATCGAGACACTCTACTAACTGTACGGTAAGCCCGAAAATCTTATTAATTCGTTATTGAAGAAAGTGCGCAATGCGTCTTCGCCAAAATCGGACAATTTGCATTCCATAATTACGTTCGGATTGGCTGTTCAAAACTTGGTAGACCATATCATCATATCAGAACAGGATTCCCATCTCGCCAATCCCATGCTCATGCAGGAACTCGTCGAAAAACTGCCAACATCGTTGAAGTTGCAGTGGGGAAGTTTCAAACGTCAACGCGTCGGTGCGAATCTCACCACTTTTAATGAATTCATGGTGGAGTTGGTGGATCTGGCTTCAGATCTTACGTTAAACATGGAGGCTACAAGTACAACGAAGCAACACAAGCAGGAGGGAAGCAAACACAAGGAAAAATTATTTGTGCATTCTCACGAAGTAGTAAGCAGAGCTTAGAAGAAGCAGGAGCCCGAACAAGGTGAAACGGCCAGGACCTGTTCATACTGTGGAGACAGTAGCCACCAGATTCTGCAGTGTACAAGCTTCAAGACAATGAACACCGAAGAAAGGTGGAAGGCAATTCAGCAGAAGAATCTCTGTCGTGGTTGTCTCATTCCGCATCGTAAGTGGCCATGCCGATCCAAGAAAGAATGCGGTATAGACGGTTGTAAAGGTAAACATCATCGGTTGCTCCATGAGCCGCAGAGAACACAGTCGCAGCAAACTACGTCCACCAGAACAGCAAATCAGGGAAGCAATGTCGCCCACCAAAATCATCACTATGAACAGTCGTATTCTCTTTTTCGCTACGTGCCGATTACCGTTTTTGGAAATGGAAAGCATGTGAATATTTTCGCCTTCTTAGATGAGGGATCCAGTACCACGATGATCGAGACAGGTGTGACAGATCAGCTGGGAATCGATGGACCAACAGAATCTCTTTGGCTCACGTGGACTAGGAAAATTACGAGAGAAGAAAAGGAATCTCAGATCATCAGTATCGCGGTTGCAGGGACCGGGATGAAAATGAAGTTTTCGATTGGAAATGTGCGCACTGTACAGGAATTGAAGTTTCCCGCGCAATCGTTCTACTATGAATCCATGGCGGGACAATATCCTCACCTGAAGGGACTGCCCATCACAAGCTATGAGAATGCGATGCCACGTATGATCATAGGTATTGAGCATGTTCGTTTACTGACTTCGCTAAAGTTGCGCGAAGGGCGTGGTGAGGGTCCAGTAGCGGTAAAAACTCGGCTTGGCTGCTGTGTATATGGCAGACAGTCAGAGAAAGAGTGTACAGTTGAGCGAGTGAACTTTCACCACACTGATACGTTCAGTAATCGTGCCATACACGATGCCATGAAGCAGTTTTTTCTCGTAGAGGAGAGTACGGTGACGAAGAAAATGGAAGCTGAAGAGGACAAGAGAGCGCAGCTATTACTGGAGCAAACAACTGTACGAAAAGGCAGTCGGTTTGAAACCGGTCTTCTCTGGAAGATCGATGATCCCTCACTTCCAAACAGCTTCCCTATGGCGATGCAAAGGCTCAAATCGTTGGAAAGAAAGCTAACGCGAGATTGTGGACTGCGACAGCGAGTAAAGCAACAAATTGACGGTTATTTGGAGAAGAATTACGCTCATAAAGCTTCCAAGAAGGAACTGGAAGAGACTGCTACGAACCACGCTTGGTATCTTCCGTTGGGTGTAGTGGAAAACCCAAAGAAACCTGGCAAAACTCGCTTGATATGGGACGCTGCAGGTGTCCAAGTGCAAGGTGTAGCGCTCAACGATCTGCTACTAAAAGGGCCTGATCTCCTCAATTCGTTGTCGGCCATCCTCATGCGATTTAGACAGCACAACATTGCAATTTGTGGTGACATAGCTGAAATGTTCCACCAAATTCGAATAAAAGAAGATGACAAGCAATTTCAGCGCTTTCTTTGGCACGATCCAAACGACGAGGTGCAGGTTTATGTTATGGATGTTGCCACCTTCGGAGCCACCTGTTCTCCATGCACAGCGCAATACGTAAAAAATTGGAACGCTCTCGAGTTCATCGAATCGCATCCACGAGCAGTAGAAGGGATCATCAAAAACCACTACGTGGATGATTTCCTGGACAGCGTGGAAACTGAAGAAGAGGCAGTGGATTTGCTCAGTACCGTCAAAACGATTCATGCAGCAGCGGGATTTCACATCGGGAAGTTTCAGTCGAACTCCTCGACGGTATTGAATCATCTTAGTGAACCGATGCAATCTGAAGTCAAATCAATGAATCTGGATAAACAGAGTGGAACTGAGCGAGTACTGGCCATGGTTTGGTCGGCGACAGCAGACGTATTCAGTTTCGATACGGCGGTATCACCGAACATGCAAGAGTTAGTTAAGAGAGGTACGGTTCCGACGAAGCGTCAAGTTTTGCGAGCGGTGATGACTTTATTCGATCCGCTTGGCTTGATAGCGCATTACGTGGTGCATGGAAAAATTCTGATGCAGGAGATTTAGAGATCAGGAACCGAATGGGATGAAGCAATAGCTGCACATCTCCACGACATCTGGTACCGTTGGATCGAGCTTCTCAACCAGTTAAGTGAAGCGAAAGTACCACGATGTTTCTTCAGTGGAGAGAAACTTCGGGATCTTCAGCTCCATATATTTGTAGACGCAAGTGAGATGGCATACGCAGCAGTGGCGTACCTGCGGCTGGAAACAGGAACCGAGCGAAAATGTGCGTTAGTTGCCGCTAAAACTAAAGTGTCGCCTCTGAAGCCATTGTCGATCCCGCGACTAGAGCTACAGGCGGCAATGCAAGGCGCACGTCTCGCGCAAAACATCGGCACTTCGTTAACTCTGTCGATTCAACGACGTTATTTCTGGTCCGATTCTTCAACAGTTCTTTCTTGGCTGCGATCGGAAAGTCGCCGTTATCATCAGTTTGTGGAGTTTCGAGTCGCTGAAATCCTCTCTTTGACGAGTCGGCGAGTGGCGATACGTCCCAACCAAGTTAAACGTTGCTGACGAAGCAACGAAGTGGGGCAGTGGACCTAGCTTCCACCCAGATCAGCGATGGTTCCAGGGCCCAGAGTTCCTATATGAAGCAGAAGAGGCATGGCCAATGAAGGAAAAGGCAAAAAACGCAAAAAACGAAACATCTGAAGAACTCAGACCAAAATCATGGAGAACATGTTCGATCTAAGGCGTTTCTCCAACTGGAACCGGTTGCTCAGGACGGCTGCGTACGTAATCCGTGCTATATCAGTATTCAAGAAACAACGCATCACACACAGTGATTACCGAATCCTGCAAAAAGATGAATTTGCGAAAGCAGAATCGGGAATAATGCGACAAATTCAGGCTGAAGCATACCCAGATGAAGTCGCTATATTGAGTAGTAGCAGCGGGGAGCAGACTCTATCTAAGTCCAGCCCATTATATACTCTGTCACCTATCATAGACAACGAAGGCGTGATACGCATGTGTAGTCGCACGGAAGAAGCATCGAACATCACTTATGAAACGAGGTATCCGGTAATTCTCCCAAAGAACCACCCTGGTACTACACTGCTGTTAGACAGTTTTCATCGGAAGTATCTACATGCAAACGGAGAAACGGTACACAACGAAATTCGTCAACGATACTACATATCTGGACTCCGAACTGCAATCCGACGAGTTGCACGTGATTGTCAGCTCTGCAAGGTGAAAAAGGCAATCCCTCGTCCTCCAATGATGGCCTCACTTCCCAGAGTTCGGCTTACGCCATTCATTCGAGCATTTACCTTTTTGGGAGTCGATTATTTTGGACCACTGGAAGTTAAAGTTGGGAGGGGGACAGACAAAAGATGGGTTGCGCTCTTCACGTGTCTGACCATTAGAGCTGTCCATCTCGAAGCCGTACACAGCCTGTCTACAGATTCATGCGTGATGGCGTTCCGTAGATTCGTGGCAAGAAGAGGAGCCCCAGTTGAAGTTTATTCTGACAATGCTACAAATTTCGTCGAAGCTAGCCGTCAGCTGGCCGGAGAAATCCGAGCTATCAATGAAGAATGTGCAGCCACTTTCACAAATGCAGAAACTACGTGGAGATTCAACGTGATTGCTGCACCACATATGGGAGGCCCATGGGAGATCGGTTAAAACAGGAATGAAGGCTATCACTGAATCGACCCGACACCCGAGCGACGAGGTACTGCAGACTATACTATTAGAAGTGAAAGCCGTGGTGAATACTCGTCCGCTGACGTATGTTCCATTAGAATCGGCGGAGCAGGAAGCGCTCACGCCGAATCATTTTTTGATGTACGGATCCGGTGGCATAAAACAACCAGCTACTCTGCCAGTGGATTGTGGATCCGCTTTGCGAAGCGGGCACAAGTTTGCGCAAAGACTAGTAGATAGTTTTTGGCAAAGATGGGTTCGGGAATACCTTCAGATGCTATGCAGGAGATCAAAGTGGTTTGATTCCGTAAAGCAGATACAGCCAGGAGACGTAGTCATTGTAATGGACGAAAAGGTGAAGAGTTCGTGGATGAAAGGTCGCGTGCTGGACATAATCAAAGGCGGAGGAGGTCACGTGCGGAGCGCAAAAGTCCAGACATCTAAGGGCGTATTTTCAAGACCTGTGGTGAAATTGGCAGTTCTGGACGTGAAGAAGGTCGGCGAAGAGGATCTGGAAAAGGATGCTACGGATACGACAGTTGTTCCCGGGGAAGGGGATGTTGCTGCACCCACCGTGAGAAACGATCAGATTGGCACTCAGTGAAGCAACTGGTCATTCCCTTGCAGTCCTGGACGAACAAGACCAACACAGTGCAGCCTCTAACAAGAGAGGTGATATCAATAGATAGCTCAGTATTGTTAAAATGTAAACAAGAACAGTTTGCTGTAGAGAATAAATTAGATTCGTACAATAAAAATTGTTAATTAACCGTAATAAAAGTAACCATTCTTTGGTATAGCATATTATTAAACTTAAATCTGTTTTAGAAGCGAGCTAGGACGAGTGAAGTTAGAAGCTAGGGTGAAGGAAAGAAAACGTGAATTACACAGAAATGTGAGTAGAATAGAAAATTATGTACAATAGAATGGAATAACATTGAAATATATTTGCAGCTATGAAGTTGCACAGTAAGGCAGCTATCCGGATTTGTGTTCCCCGCCCACGCTTCCCCCAACACATTGGGTCTACGATTTTCTTGTAAAATCATTGTAGCTGTACACAGCTAGTTTGTAACGTGTAACTATTAGCTGTGCATACATACTGCATCACTCGCTTTGTCGTTTCAATCAAGCCAAATTTAGAACACTTGAAGATCGTGTAGTTCATCTGTTCAGCTTAACCAGTGAAATCATGATGCCCCAAAAGTTCAAGAAATCGAAAATTACACGGAAGTGAACAACTATAAGTTATGATGTTGTTTTGAGAAGGAAATAATTTCTCATCACCATGAGGCTCTAGGAGTAGACAGCATTTTTTTGCTAGAACAAAGTTGTTAAGAGAAAGTATTGATAGTTCCGTTAGCTCACGGCAGGCTGTGGAAATTGAATAGAATTAGTTTGAAATTGAGCGGAGGACATTGTGAGGTAGTATTTCGAAACAGGAAACACAAACTTTTGCCAAGCATCCCCATGCGGGGTAGGTCAAGGCATGATCGAATGCACCACCTTGACTGGCTATAAGTTGATTAATATTGTCTCAATTGCTTTGCCTTATGTAAATTCATCCTTATAGCAACATGATTCTGTTGATTATCGCTAAATTAATGACACATTTGGTACATAGGCCGAATGAAGGAGCTAGGCTAACATTACATCCCCTTACCCTACTTTTGATTGTGTTTGGGATTGAAAAATCAACATGGCGCTCGACAGGTATTGGTCATTGTCAGTTTTAGTAAAATAAATTTAAAAATTTAGTAAGTAATCTGCTATTGTTTTATACACTGATAGGCAAAATAAAGTGCCCACCTCATCGTTTTTTTTTTCAATTTCTCTCATATACTTGGTTCAAATTAAAGTAAACACAGTGTAGTTTTTTTTCTTATTTTATTTTTTAAATTCTTTTTAAGTTTCACTTATAGAATACTGAAAAAAAGGAGTTTTACTTATAGAAAAAAAAACCAATTGTTGTTGAAAAAAAAAACAGTGACAAAATAAAGTGCCCACTTCAAAAATCGAGTTTTCGATAAGTTTCCATTGGAAGACTCCTCGATTGTTTATGTTTTGATATTTTGACATGTTTTGAAGCAAACGGCTCAACCTGGTGCATTTGTATACGTGATCGCATTTGATTCAATTGAAAAAAAAAATGGAGAACGCAGTGCTTTCGAAAGCAATTCCCTTGTGTATCCGAAAATTGGTCGTTCGTGATGTGCAAAACGGTGAATCGAAGCGGGCTGTCGCTAAAAAGTACAGTATCAGTAAGGCAGCGGTTGGCAAAATTCTTCTGAAGCTTAAAACGTTTGGATCAGTGGTGGATCGCCCTGGCAGAGGCAGGAAGCGGAAAACGGATGCGAGAACGGACACCAAGATCATGCGCGAAGTCAAGAAGAACCCGAAGGTAACTGTCCGCGAGATCCAGGAGACCCTTCAGTTATCAGTTTCCGGTCGAACTGTTCGTCGCCGTCTCGTAGCACAGGGGTTGAATAGCAAACTTGCCCGGAAGCACCCATTTATCAGCAAGGCAAACAAAGCCAAACGGCTTAAGTTTGCTAAGGAGCATGCTGATAAGCCCCTAGAGTTCTGGAAACCGGTTCTCTGGACGGACGAATCAAAATTCGAGCTGTTTAACCGAAAGCGGCGGGTTCGTGTTTGGTGCAGATCGGGAGAGGAGCTTCAGGAGCGCCACATCCAAGGCACGATGAAGCATGCAGGAGGAAATGTGATGGTCGTGGGGTGTTTTTCGTGGGGTGGAGTGGGAAGCATTGTGAAAATTGACGGGATAATGACGGCAGATTCTTACATCAACATCCTGCGAGAAAATCTGGAGGTTTCGCTGATCCAGACGGGCCTTGAAGAGAAGTTCGTATTCCATCAGGACAACGACCCGAAGCATACTGCCAAGAAGACCAAGTTTTTCTTCCGGTCTTGTCGGATCAAACCGCTGGAATGGCCTCCACAAAGCCCGGACCTCAATCCCATCGAGAATTTGTGGGCGATTCTCGATGCCAGGGTTGACAAAACTGGTGTTACCAATAAAAATAACTATTTTGAAGCCCTGGAGCACGCCTGGGAAGAGCTAGATCCACAGCACCTAAAGAACCTGGTCGAGAGCATGTCGAAGCGCCTGCAGGAGGTCCTGAAGGCCAAAGGAGGACACATCAATTATTGAAATGCTTTTATTTTACTTTAATTTATGTTTTCTGTAGCCTAAATGAAGTGGGCACTTTATTTTGTCACTGTTTTTTCTATTTTCAACACAAATTGATTTGTTTTTCTTTCAGTAAAACCCCTTTTTTTGCAGTATTCCATAAGTGAAACTTAAAAAGAATATAAAAAATAAGATAATAAAAAAATACATTGTGTTTACTTTAATTTGAACCAAGTAAATGAAAGAAATTGAAAAAACGATGAGGTGGGCACTTTATTTTGCCTATCAGTGTAAGTATTCGTTCGGTTCAGCTACATTGCACTGAAAAGGTATACCACATGGACCGGTCAGAAGCGCATCCGCCCCACGTGATCAGCGAGGAGCCGTTTAGGACTACAAGAAATATCTTTTTGGCACCCGCTGGAAATTCAATTCATCCGCCGGAGCCGTTCAATTCAGGGGGATCGTGTTAGAAAAGGTCGACATTGAAGTCAAGCAGCTGGACATCGCCAATACGTCCGAATGCAACTCATCGAGAACGGCATAAAAAGGCTTCATTCCCCGGGATGGTTGCCTACATCGAAGACAAAAAGCAACGAGGCCCTGGTTGAAGGTTTCGGTCACATATTGTCACGTCATCGATATTCCCGAAGTCCGTTTGGAGGCGGCTAACATTTCGCTGCTGTACCAGAGAAGGACCATGTCTGGGTCCACGGTGGAAAGAAAAGTGTCGAAAAGGAAGAAAAAAAATGAAATCCGCTGACCAAGGCACATTCCGATTGCAATTGTTATTTAAGGACAATTATGTCCCTGTAACGAGTTGAGGAGAAGCCAAATATAAGCTTTTGTGAAAGTTATTTGTTTTTTGATTAATAAGTAGCATTTTTTTAAATGATAATATTGGTTAAATTATCCTAACCTCATTCTTCCTACCATATAGAAGGTATTTTTATTTCCTCATTATGGTGAATGCTATAACAGACCATATAAAACATATTCAAATAGCTGCATAAACACTATATGAAATCGGTTATAATTCTTATTGAAACTTTCTCGTGAAATTTATAAAATAACCATATGAACATTATGCGTAAATCGTTAAGGCGAAAAATTATTAGATTTTTATTAGATTTTTATGTTCATTGCTTATGATTATTTTTATCCGTGTAGAGAAGCGTTTCAAGACGAAGAAAAAGGCCAAATAATATTTGGTTTGGCAATATGCAGCTGTGATTGAGCAAACCAAAGCTTTATGCCTCAAGAAGCGATTGTTACAATTCCTCCGCAGCCATGGCGCTTCCTCACTATTCTGGCCTGATTTGGCATCTTGTCACTACGCCAAAGATGTTATGGAATGGTATAAAGTCAAACTACAACTATAGAAAAATTTCGAAAATCTTGGACAAAAGCAGCTAAATCAGTTGCAGAGAAGTCTGCACAGACCCTAATGGCGGGGTAAACTCAAAAGTTCGTAGTTTCTTCATGCAGTCTTATTAAATAACTGTAATTAGTTTTAAGATGACTAATTATGCACAGTTAAATGAATAAAAAATGCATCTTGCGTTGAACTAACGGCAAATTGGTTTTATTCCAAACTTAATCTGTCCAGATTATGTCGCGAACAAGCCTTATGTAATAATTGTAGTATCCAGGAACTCGACGTCAGAGTGGATTTCTATATGTGTTTGAAGTAAAGAGTTCATTTACAGGTGAGTGCGCTGTGCGCTATCGTAAGAGATATGAGAATAAAGAGTTATTTCATACGGGAGTCTTAAGCCAACTAGACCGTGTTTTTAAACTGTATATTCGAAACCGTATCTATTTCGACGAGGTAAAGGATTTTTTTTCATCGCTTCGCGTGCGCTTTTATAAAGTGATATATAATACGGGCGCTTACAAAGTGATTAATTATTTTATGTGGTGAACACATGGAAGCTATATTTAATTATTTCAAAGACCAAGTTCTGACGGTTTATTTTTATTTTCTCAGAGCATATATAGAGAGGATACAATTTTTATTACTAAAGGGTGATACGGTCAAAATTTGGTCAAGGGAAAACGCGTGTAAATCGGTGAAATCGTTTATTTAAAAAATCAAATTAAATTTCTTTTTCAAGTTCAATTAGTATAAAATTCAGGAAAAATATTCAGTTAGGCTTCCGCTTTTCCAAATCCGAATTGCCGGGACTTACGCTTGACCCCTGCCATCAGATTTTGTACAGCCACCTTGTCCACCTTCTTCGCCGCAGAAAGCCAGTTTACCTTGAACTGCTGCTCGGCCTTAGCAGTTTTTAGGTCTTCTTTAGGTTCCGCTTGACAATAGCCCAGTATTTCTCAATTGGGCGGAGCTCTGGCGTGTTGGGAGGGTTCTTGTCGCCGGGAACCACCTGCACGTTGTTGGCGGCGTACCACTCCATGGCCTTTTACCGTAATGGCAAGATGCCAAATCCGGCCAAAACAGTACGGAACAACCGTGTTTCTTCAGGAAAGGCAGCAGACGTTTATTCAAACACTCTTTCACGTAAATTTCTTGGTTGACGGTCCGAAAGCTATGAAAATGCTGCTTTTCAAGCCACAGGTACAGATGGCTTGCCAAACCAGATATTTCTTTGCGAACTTTGACAGTTTCGTGTGCTTGAAAACATCTGCTACCTTTCCCCTTCCTTTTGCCGTATAAAACTCCTGTCCCGGAAGCTGCTTGTAGTCGGCTTTGACGTAGGTTTCGTCGTCCATTACCACGCAGTCAAACTTCGTCAGCATCGTCGTGTACAGCCTCCGGGATCGCGCTCTGGCCGTTGTATTTTGTTTATCATCGCGATTTGGAGTCACTACCATCTTGTAAGTCGATAGTCCGGCTCGTTTTTTGGCTCGATGCACGGTTGTAGACGATACACCCAGCTTATTTGCGGCATCTCAGAGAGATAGGTTAGGGTTTCGCTTGAAACTACCGGCAACTCTCTTTGTCGTCTCAGCGGCTTCCGGTTTTCGATTTCCCCCCGATCCAGACTTCCTGGCTGTCGACAAACGTTCCCCAAACACTTTAATTACATTTGTAACGGTTGATTTGGCAACTTTTAGCGATTTTGCCAACTTTGCGTGCGAGTAGCTCGGATTTTCGCGATGCGCGAGCAAAATTTTGATACGCTGCTCTTCTTGCTTGGACGGCATTTTGACAACTGAAGAGTGAATTCCAAAAACAAAATAGGAACAACATTCTACACACACACACCTTCAAAATGAGGGGTGTTCAGGTTTTTTAAATGCAAAATTGAAAGAAATACGTCAAGTTGATATTGACCAAATTTTGACCGTATCGCCCTTTAAGCTCTTATATTTACCCTACAATACTGTACTTCTGTACTCTTCAATCATATATACAATATAAAATCATGTCATTGAATCGAGAAGGTTTCCTGGCTGAACGTTTTGGTCTGCTCCATACATCATCGGTCACTGGGGCCTCATTTGTTACTATTTCTGGAACTAAACTTTGTAAATGCTCGTCTGTGTCCAATAATTCTGGGATTTCATGTTGTAAAATTGGCGAAAACTCATCTGTATCACCTATTTCTGAACTGTTGTCCTTGTGAAGCATGATTGGAACTTTCTTCACATCCTGGACGTGCCTGAAATATTGTACTCCTCTGTCACTTTGCACGATGATTTTTGCCCCATCTCTGGCTAGAACTGTATAACGTTCAGCTGAAAAAGTTGGATCTCCTTTCTGTCTTGTATTTTGAGCTAGAACTACCTTATCTCCGACCGCAATTTCTGATTCTTTTGCTCTTCTGGTTAAGTCGGCGTACTTTTTACTGTCAAGCTTCGAATATGAGTCTTTTTCGCGAATATCTGTGCGATCAACTTGGTTCGAATTATGTGATTCCCGTAGAAATGGATATGTTCCTCTAAATCTCCATCCAACAAGCAGCTCAAACGGTGTGATACCAAGTCGTGAGAGTGGTCGTACTTTATTATGCATGTACATGTATTTTTCCAAGGCTAGTTTCCAGTTAACCTTGTCTAGCTTTGCAGCGGACAGTGCGTCTTTGATGCCTTTATTCTGGCGTTCCACAGCTCCATTTGTTTGGGCACTTAAGGGTAGTGATTTTCTGATCTTCACACCTCTGTCTTCCCATGTTTTGACAAATTTTGCATTCTGGAATGGTGGACCGTTGTCGCTATGGATTATCAGCGGATATCCCCATACTTCGAATATCCTGCCCAACGCTTTGTTTGTACTATCGGCATCTGTATTCTTCATTTCTATTACATGTAGATACCGTGAATAGGTATCTACAACCACTAGAAAGTCTCCTGATCCACAATCTTTGAACGAGAAAAAATCGATTTGAAGAATCTCCCATGGGCCATCCGGTAGTTCACGACTAGTCAAGGGGGTAGGTGGATTTTTCTTCGATAGAAGAAAACATGTTTCACAACTTTTAACAAATGATTCAGCCTGTTTTGCCATTCCTGGCCACCAACAATAGCTCCTTAGAATCTTCTTCATGGATGCTGCCCCCATATGTCCTTGGTGTGCGGAAGTGAGTGCTTGGTCTCGCAGAGAATTTGGCAAAATCACTCTGTCTCTAGAGAAAACTAAGGCTCCAAGTAGTCTAAGATTTCTCATTTCAGATTCAAATCTTTTCAAACTTTTGTCCCAGGTTCCAGTTCTCATTGCTTCGCGTACTTGTATCAGTTCAACGTCCTTTTCAGCTTCTGTCTCAATATCGCTCCATGTAAATTCTATGCTGCCGGTATCCAAGAAATATAAAAGGTGTTTATCCGCAGAGTCATCGAATTGTTCAACTGATTGAGTTTCCATTACTAATCTGAATAATGCATCTGCAACATTCATTAATTAATATACGCTCATTTGTTAAGTATTTAAAACATACCTTAAAGTCGTACGGCTGTAACCGTAACGCCCATGCTTCAGCACGAGTGACTGCTCGCTTGCCGATGCGATGCAGTCCTCCAAAAATAAACTGATTCGATTCCGCATCTGTGCGAATTGTGAAGGATTTACTCATGAGATAAACAGAGAACCGCTCGACACCCCATACCATGGCAAGTGCCTCCTTTTGAGTATGGGGATATTTCTTTTCAGCCATAATCAAAGTTTTTGATGCGCATGCAATAATTCGAGGTTTGTTGTTTTCGTCATACTGAACCAGAATTGCTCCTAATCCATATGGTGAAGCGTCGACGAAAAGTTCAGTTTCGTCATTGAAATTGAAGTATCCCAAGATCTTGATTAGATTCCACGCATTTGTTTTCAAGTAGTTGAATTCATGTTCTAAATCTTGATTCCAATAAAAATCGATTGAAGTAGCCAACTCCCTCAGATGACGAGTTCTATCTGCACGCTGTGGAATAAATCGTTCAATAAAAGTTATCAAGTCCAGAAAACTTTTGACTTCTGCCTGTGTTTCTGGCTTCCTGAATTTTTTTATTGCACTTATTTTCTCGTCTTCAACTGTCCATCCATTGGCTAATAGCTTGAAGCCCAAAAACTTCACTTCATGTTGTTCAAAAGAGCATTTTTCATGATTTATTTTGACATTGTGGTCTTGAAGCTTCGTCAATACCTCCTGAAGATTCCGATTGTGTTCTTCTTTTGTCCGTCCAAATACAAGTATGTCGTCAAGATAATTAATTGTTCCTTCACAATCTGCAAGTATCACGGTTTGCATCACTTCCTGGAATATTTCAGGTGCATTGGTTAATCCAAATGGCAGCCGACAACATCGGTAAAGTGCCTCTCCGGCGAAGAAATTCGTGAGATGTCTGGATTTTTCATCGAGTTCAATATGAAAAAAAGCGTTTGTCAGATCAATCGTAGAGAAATACTTGGCGCCATGCAATTTCAATAGTATTGATTCGAATGTTGGCATCCTAAATGGTGTTCGGTGAATACACTTGTTGGGTCCTCGAAGATCGACCACTAGTCGAATATCCGCTTTTCCCTTCGGTATTACCAGTAACGATGAACAAAAACTTTTATCCATATCTTTTGATACTTTTTCAATTATTCCGGATTCTTGCAGTTCAGTCAATTTTCGCCTTGTCAATTCTCTGAAAGCTGCTGGAATGTGGGTGTAAACGTTTCTTGATGGTGGCTTGGAGTTATCGTAACTCAATGTTACCGCTGGTACGTTAAACTTTGGGAACTCCTGAGCTCCATTGTCTTGAATGCTATGTACAGAAACGAGTTCACAGCGCCAAGAGGTATTTATAATTTTTCCAACGGGTACATTAAGCCCTACTTCTAGCAAACTGTATCGTATAGCGGTATTGAAACCAAGAAGCGCTCTGTGCTCACGCACTACGTAGAATTTTTCTATCGTACGTGGTCTGTCGTGTGATACGAAAAGCTCAGCCGAAAATGTGGCTATGACGTCAATATTTCCTTGAGATGCATATGCCCGTAGCATCTTATCTGTTCCATAGCAAATATCATGAAGATTTTTCTTGGCCGTTTCGTCTTGAAGGAGAGTGTTAAATGATTCTGATGTGATTGTATTAACCTGAGCACCTGAGTCTATGAAGAACTGAACTTTTGTTCCAGCAACAAATGCCACAACATATGCAGTTGATTCATCTGGTATGTAGTTTTTAACGCTGTATACTTGTATTTTCTCCGAATCTTCAGATAAAAGTTGAGACACCTGTAATAATTTCGCATGTTATTCCCAAAAACTAAGTTGTCGAGTAGTTTTTTTTTTTTCTATATATATTATACAGTAATTTCAAGTAACATGTTCAATTTAAATTTATTCGTTCTGAATTTCCATTACCTCTGTTTGTTCTTCAAATTTTTCCTCTTTTTGAATCACTGCAATCTTGTTCGGGGGTTCAGCTTCTTCTCCGGTCCAACGTCGTTTAAGAGGTTCCTGCTTAACTTGTGTTGAGCACGCTCGAGCGATATGTCCCCGGCGGTTGCAATTTCGGCACACCTTGTCGCTGTGGAAACAACTTTCCGGTGTGTGGTAAGTGCTCAAACATCTCCAGCATGACTGAGATGGCCTTTGGTATCTGGCTGACCCGCGCACAGAATACCCTTTCCCACGGTTGAATCCTCTGGAAGGCTCATATTGACGACGCTGACCGTGGTCAGTAGGTTGACGCGACACTGTTGCTACCGTAGCCGGTCGCTGTTGATGTAGTCTCTGGTAGTCAGCTTCATTCTCCAGTTCTACCTCTCGAATGCGGACTTGGTCGATCAACTCGTTGAGTGATCCTCCATCGATGAGTACCCGGTAGGCCAGAGTTCTTATGCGACTGTCGCATGATCCTCTGGTGATGGTTCGGGAAATGGCTTCGAACTCCTCATCTGGCTTATAATTGCATAGCTTAGCCGCAGCTGCAACTTGTTGCACGTATTTAATGTTGAGCTCACCGGTTCGTTGAACCATGCTGGCCAATTTGCTACGCTGCGATAAAATGTACGCTCTAGATCCAAAATGAGCATCCAAGCGAGCAATCGCGTTTGAGTATGGAAAGATTTTTTCGTCAGGCATCCCCGATTGTGTTGTAGTGCCATCCAGTAATTCCAGCAACAAGGAACCCGCTTTTATTCGAAACAAATCGATTCTGATAAATTCATTTGTAGCTTGAATAAGGTTCAAAGAAGCATTGAGAACACTTTTCCAATGATCATAGCTTCGTTTGCTGAGTTCCGTGTCACCTGCTGCTGGTGTACACTCCGGAATGTTGAGGCAACTTAGTGAGACATTATTCATAAGTAGCTCATGTCCATTCATCGTTTGGTCGGGCATTATGTTTGAGGTTGTTTCACGGCAGACAGTATTTTGGGTAACCGTTGCCAAGGTTCGTGTCAACTCATCCTTCTCCTTGCGTGTTTTCTCCAGTTCCGCTCTAAGTTTTGTTAATTTTTCCGTTGATTTCTTTACTTGTTTTCCATTATCCGGTTTTGAAGATTCACACTTCTTCTTGCTACCTTTTTGCTTGGGCGTGTCTGCTTTTGCCAATTCGGTTTCAAAAGTTTTCATTGGGTTTCTGTAAATGAGAAAACATTTTGCCTTAGTTTAGTGTATACTCAAACGTTGTTTTAAAACACTATGCCTTTCCAATCATAGTTTCACTGGTTTTTAATCGAAGATCATCCGCCTTTTCAATCGGAGATCAACAGTATTCCACCTTTTCCATTGAAATTCCTTTATGTTCTCTATATACTCCCACCATTTCAGTAGGGATGATTGTTGAGATCTTCCTTTTCTATAAGATCGCAACATTTTTCGATTGTTTATTACTACTCACCTTTTCTTGCTAGGCTCAGAATTGCCACCAACTGCGCCATTGTCGTGAACGGGGGTCTTGCTCGCCATCTTGACGAGCTTGTCGGTTAGTACAACCAAACGTCCGTTCTCACTCCAGCGAGAGAAACTCTCACGTGGAAAGTAGTCGGCCGTGCGTTGATTGTTGATGCGGTTGCTAACCAAGTAGAGCGGCACTATAGTGAGAGAGAACTCTTGAAAACTCTCACTACTGCGGCCGGTGGGTGGCTGGCTGGCGGTAGGCTGTGGAGTTTCTCCGCTTGCTTTGTTGGCTTCAGTCGTTGCGGTTGGCGGTTGTCGCTTCTCGTCAGCGAGTGGGTGGTTGGCTGTAGGTTGTACGGTTTCTTCGCTTCTTCGTTGGCTTCGTTTGGGTTGACGGTTGTTGCTTCTCGTAGCGAGTGGGTGGTCGCCTGCTCTTCTCTGCGATCGTTGTATGAATGACTGATCCGTGATACTACTCGTGCTTTTATTTGCTCGCTTCGCGCGCGAGTTTCTTTCCACGTGTTATGCGCGTTTATGATTGGCTCGCGGGTTTTGCGCGGCAAATAGAAGTGATTCCCACGGTTTTCTGCTCTGGCTCTTCTGATTGGTTCACGTGTCACTAGAGGTTGCGTGTTTTATTTTTCTCTCGCGAAAGCGTGTGTTTAATTATAATGCATAATATTATTTTATGTGGTGAACACATGGAAGCTATATTTAATTATTTCAAAGACCAAGTTCTGACGGTTTATTTTTATTTTCTCAGAGCATATATAGAGAGGATACAATTTTTATTACTAAGCTCTTATATTTACCCTACATCAGGAACTATACATCTAGTTTTCACTGGAAATAATGTACATGTCATTTGATATCAAGATACTCTATATCACGTAATATAAGCTGTAGTGTGAACGTACTATTAACAGGTCATACAGCTAACGGGTGTCCACTAAAAAATGAGAATGATTTCAATACTTTTCCATCAGAACAAAAACGGCCGCATAGAAATGTCACTTTAGATGAATGAATCGTTGCACTCTCCAGAAAATTTTCATACACTCTTATTTCACTCTAACATGTTCAGTCGTGTTCAGCATGCCGTCGAAACAGGAAGAACTGCGCGCGCGCGTTGTACAATTCTTTCAAGCGAACGAAGATCGTGGAAAAAAAATACACGGTGGACCATTTTTGTCGTGAAAAAGTTCCGGTATCCACCGTATACCGTATCCTGGCATGCATGAGAGTAACCCGGAAGAAAGGTTGCGGCCGTCCAGCGAAAATAATGAATGAGAATACGCTCCGCTCGCTGCGCAGCATGTTCAACAACAAGGATTCGGTAAGTCAACGGGAGGCAGCCCGAAAGTTCCATTGTTCGAAGTCACTCATCTGCAAGACGCTAAAGAAAGAAGGAATAGTGTGTAGAAAGAAAACCAGATCCCCAGAGTACACAGATGAGCAGATTCAAACCGTGAAATCCCAATGCCGCTGGATGACTCGGAATTACGGCGGAAAATCTTTCGTTCTGGACGACGAAAGCTACTTTCCTCTTTCGAAGTCTCAGATACCGGGAAACGACCGATTCTACACTAAGGACAAATCTACTACTCCTCCAAAAGTAATGTATAAGTTCAAGCACAAATTTGAATCGAAGGTTATGTTATACATCGTAATATCTGATAAGGGTATTTCGAAGCCGTGGTTCAAACCAAGCGGTTTGGCCATCAACCAGGAGGTGTACCAAAGAGAGTGTTTGCAGAAAATACTCATCCCATTTCTTAAACAACATCACTCGGATGGCAAATACGTGCTTTGGCCGGACAAGGCATCATCGCACTACGCAAAAAAACGCTAACGTTTTTGGAGAGCCAAAATATACCATATGTCCCAAAAGACCGGAATCCGACAAATTTGCCACAGTGCCGTCCTATCGAGGATTTCTTCGGTCTTTTGAGCTCCATGGTATACAAGGATAATTGGAAGGCCAAGAACACCAAGCAACTTACCAACAGGATCAAAAGCTGCATCCGAAAAATCGATGTGGCTGCCGTCCAACGGTCATGTTCCAGCATAACGACTAAGCTGCGCCACTGGCGGACCACGGACCATATGACAATATTCACTAAACTTAGTTTGAAGATTTAAGTTGACCCTTTTAATAAAATAAATCAGTTTGAACAAAACTTCACTGGTATTTTTTTCCTGACCCATTCTTTTCGTTCTCATTATTTAGTGGACACCCGTTACCTCGTTTAAATGGGTTGAAATCGATCGTCTTCTCATAGCGGCTCATTGCTTCTAATGAGACAATTGCTCCCGTAGGCAAGTACACACGGTCCATGTCAGTTATTGCGTGTCTATGTAATGAATCGGTGAGTGGTCGTTCCTCCAATGACATAGCTGGATGTTTTCATTGGGTCATAACTAGATTCGGAGACGTCAACTATCTTGTTATTATGGTTTCAGTTGAAAATCGAATTTCTCGACTAGCGACAATCGATTTTACTCTCGTTCTGTACGTTATACCTAATGTCGGAAGTAGTGCGCTGTATGGCACTACTTCCGACATTAGGTATAACGTACAGAACGAGAGAAAAATCGATTGTCGCTAGTCGAGAAATTCGATTTTCAACTGAAACCATAATATATGGCTGAACAACTGTGCAGCCTAAAATATAAACTGAAATCTTTTCCTTCATCTGATACTTCTGGTTAATTCAGAAAATGTTCAGTTGAAGGCATTGATTCTGAAATTTTTTGAACCTGGGCACACTTTCCTCGCTCCCGGCAGTTTTCACGAAGCCGTTGCATTTCCCAACCCGGGGAACTACCTACCCCGATTTCCAAGCAACGCTAACGGGAAAGAAAAAGTCGAGGTATTGGAAATGCTGCCGAAAATTTTCTTTTCCAGTGTTTCCAACAGCTCTCAATACGTGCTCAACAAAATAAAACTTCGACCTTACATCGATAAATTCCGATATATTAACGTGAAGAAAGGATCACTGTATCTTCACTACGGTAACTCTGTAAAAGGTGAGGACTATAAGTGCTGCAAATTGTTTACAGCCAAACAAGAAAACCAAATTTCAGCTGACGACTTTGACCCTTTATTTTCAAGGTCAACTGAAAAAGAAGAGCCAATCTCGAGGCATTCACGCTGACAGGAATAACAAATTAACTTAAAATCATTTTACCAGGAATTAACCGCCAAAAAAGTCCATTATTTCCAATACGCATAAATTTTCGATTGTAGTATTGACAGATAAGTAGAAACACAGAAACACCCTCCGACACACTGAAACACAAACACAAAGTGGCAGAGTGACTTGCTCCCTGTGGAGTATACAAGAAACTATAGACACTGTATATAGACCGGACAACGCAAAATCATACAATTTGTCAACCCTGAAAAATGTCACAAATTTGAGCAATTGATCTGGCACCACTTGTATTTGTACAAACTTGAAATAAACAGCGCAATAGGCTAAAAAAGATCCGTAACGCTGGTAGATCACCTTTTCGTGGTGCGTTACGGGGTATCAGATCTACCACCGAACCCTAGTCCGAATTAATTCAAACTAGGGAACATATTTGTTATTTGTAGTCAAAGGAACATATTTTAGTCCTTATTACATTTTATGTCTTATGAAAAGTGACAATACTCGTTTTGCAATTGTGCGAGGATGAGCTTAGAATAAGTAAAACATGGTTAGTCTTCATTTATGTGAATTCTCATTGTCTATTTGATGTTCTATAGTTTGAATTGGTTATGACTAGGGTTCTGATGCATGGTCAGTATCGGAGTCATAGTTTGTTTTCTTTGTAATGAATCTGATTTTGACTGATAAAGGGGCGCGCCTTTGAAGAGTGCTCTCACTCCTCAAAGGGTTTAAATAGCGGAAACTTTCAATAAAATTTGATTCATTGCCAACAAAACAAACAATGACAACTGTAACAACACCGAATACCTCATCATTTCTCAATAGTGATGAGGTAAATCGACATGCACTAAACAAAGGACACGGGATATACTACAATAGATCAAATTACTGGTCTCAGTGGTTTATGTCCCGAACAGAGGAAAAAAAAAAAATAGGCTAAAAACAAAGATTCGGTTTCGATGCTGGTAGTTTCTTTTGATTCCGCCGTTTGAAGATATTATTCATAAAAGAGCATAGTGAAAAGTGCCGTGTAAAGAATGAATAGTTTGGAGCGAAATTGTGGCAATAACTCGCGATGTGAAGTGAATTCTGTGGGTTTCTTCCGGTTTTCAAAGAAAAATAATATAAGGCAGAAATGGCTTGCATTCTGCGGCCTTTCGACAGATTTTCAGATTCTAGGAAGCCATATAGGCTGTGCATTATAAATTCAAAATACTATAATTTGTTTTCTCCATTACTAATTATAACAAATACATCCAGTTGCATTTTAAATACTTACATATACTGAATATGGAGGTAGAAAATCCCATACTTGTTCATAATTGGCTTTTGTCAAAACAATACATGATCACAATACTTGCTCTTTTAAAGTGAATCAAAAGTTGACAGTCCGTTTGGCTGCATTTTTTGACAGGTCGTTTGGCTGCATAAGACAGTTGTTGTCCGGTCTATATACAGTGTCTATTAGGCTTTTTGACGTTTAATCACCTTTCCTTTTCTAGCACATGTAGAGGAATGATGGTTTGTTTTCCTCCAAAAGATTTTCCTTCTTACTTGCACTCCTTTGTTTTAAATGGCGCTGTAGTGTGCGTGCGTCCAAGGTTACTTAGCCTTATACAAGAAACCAGGCTCATCTACACAGAACAAAAATCTGAATCTTCATTGTGATGTAAATATCAGAGCATGTGAAATTTTATTTCATTCCACACGAAGCAGCAACTTGCATGAAATAGTTCTAACAAAGACGAGCTTTTGCATACAACATTATCGACAATGTATGGAATAACCCAGAGCTTTACACGATTTATAATTTATATATGGATGTTTTGTGACGCTCCATTTATGTGCATGATATTGAACACAAATTCACACTAATTTTTCGAGCTGTGTATGTCTCGATTAAGGCTGTTCATTATTCAAAAATTTTGGTTACATGTTACTTAGATTCATATTTCTGTAACTCTACATTTGGGTAGGAGGTGCTTGGAGTTGCCCTTTAAACATGTGCCGGTGCAGAATCGGTGGGTTGACTATTTGTGGGTTTATGTGGTTTTGCCTGGACCTTCAACTGGTTTCGGAGTCTAAAACTGAATTGAAATGATTATGGTAATGACTGTCGCATACGAACATCCTCCGACTATTGTCCATTGATGGGTGACTTTTGTTACTTTCATGTGCTCCAGATTGTTAAATTTTTTGTGGTGAACTCTCCTTAACGTTTCGATATCTGTTGATGGTTTGATATTTCACTTTGTAACGTTCAACCCTGTTGTAAGTGCAAAAATTGGGTATTCAGTTCCGGGCAGTTTAGCTTTATGCAAATTGTACAATGGCTACATATTCCTGATTCAAACCATGTATTTGAAAATTGTCGGGATCCTGTAAATAAGTTAATGTTCATAGGTTAGAATTTGTTATTTAGAATTTCCTGCATTTTTCATCACTATTTCATCCGCATGCTGTCTTGAAATTACCTTTATGTTTGAGTTTGACGTAGACCATTTAGATCAACCGCACCAATACGGTAATATCGGTAAATTGTTACCCTGTTTGACAACTCGACACCGCACCGGTTATTGGAACCGGGTTGGAAAATGACAATTTGCTCGCTCGGTGAGCAGCCTGTTCGTAAACTTCACAACCCGACCCAACCGAGCCAAGCGTTGCTATTTGAAAAAATTAAGCAAAATAAGTTGAAACGTTAAAACAACATCTTCATCTGGAAGATTTTCATTTCGATTTGAGTTTCTCCGATTTGAGTGTTTCCGATTTTTTTTAATAGTGTATTTGCTAATTTCACGTTTATTGGGATATGTCATCAGTCATCAAAATATTACCCAGATACGAACCAACCGGTGGGGATGGTCTTAGTCCGTTTCTAAGACAGATGCAAGTTGTCTGTTTCTTTTGGCTTTCTCTAACTGTTTATGTATGGGTTCCTTAAGTCTGACTATTGTTATTATTATTATTATTATTATTATTATTATTATGATGTATGTCTATCAAAATCTCTCTGGTTCCCTAATAAGATTAAGAAGTTTTGAGCGTAGATGAACGAATAGTATTATTTTATTTATCTATAGCAATATGGAGCTACCAAGATCAAGCAAGCCGCTTGAAATAGTTTATTCTGACGTATGTGGTGCAGTGGAAGCAGCAACGGGCGATGGATTTAAATATTTCGTTACATTTGTTGATAATTACACTCATTTTCTCAAAGTTTATTAGATTCTAAAGAAAAGTGAGGTATTTGAACGATTTAAAGAGTTCAGAGCCATAGCGGAGACACACTTTGGTCAAAAGTTGTCTACTCTGAGATGCGATAATGGTGGTGAATACATCGGAAAAGAATTTCGGAACTTTTCTAAAACCTTTGGAATTCAGATGCATTTCATGGTACCGTATACCCCACAGCAAAATTGGTATCGTTGATGGAAAATGTAAGGGCAATGTTGTTTGACAGTGGTTTGCATAAAGAAATGTGGGGAGAAGCGTTGTTTTGTGCAACTTACGTTACAAATCGTTCTCCCACAACGGCCATAACGGAAAATAAAACTCTTTATGAGAAATGGTTCGGGAAACGGCCAAATCTTAGTAATTTGAGGGTTTTTGGTTGTGCGGCGAATGCACAGATACCAAGTCATAAAAGACAGAAGCTTGACATGAAATCGAAGGTGATATTTGTGGGCTACGCAAATAATGGTGTTCGGCTTTGGAACAACCGCAAGAGATTAATTTTCGATGAAGAAATACTGTTTAAACACAGTACTATTGAGAAAAGGAATGCTCAGGGGTTACCAGCGGAATCTGAAACATTTCATGAAACGTTTGATTGGAAAAATACTCAAGCAGGGGGAATTCTGGATAATACGAAAATAAACTCGAGCATGATCTCTGAAGAAGATGGAGATACCATTTTAGTAGATCCGTTAGAGTTAGCGGAAGAAAGTAAATATGAATCTACAATTGAAGAGCAGGATGAAGGTAGTGATGGAAATACAGCGCAGCCACCGGAGATCCGACGCAGTACAAGGAAAACAAGGCTTCCGGAAAGGTTTAGGGGTTACCAAATGGCAAACATTGCATCATCAGTAGGAGATGTGCCTCAAAGTATACAAAAATTGAAATTTCGAGACGATTGGGAGCAATGGAAAGTTGCGATTAACGATGAGCTAAAATCTCTTGAAAGTAATCAAACCTGGAAATCAGTTGACGGTACTATAACCCAAAAACCAATAAAGTCAATGTGGGTGTTCAACATAAAGGATGGTGGGCACTATAAAGCCCGGTTTGTAGCAAAAGGCTGCTCACAACGACCACTTTTGACAAACAACGACCACGGATTTGACTACACAGAGACAAATTTGATAGTCAATTTTACCATTATTGGGGGTTAGGATGACTATTGCAGTATAGTGCTTTTGAACCGACTATGATCGTGGTCAAAACGACCATTAAAAATAGTTGATCCAACATTTGCCATAATGTCGGAATAGTCCTTGCTACCATGATCATAGTCAAGAATACCATGAAGTGGTGAATTCGATCATTTTCATGGTTATTGTAACCATTATATGCGATAGTCGATAGTCGATATCTTGACCATGATTTAATTGTCGGTATAACGATAGAATTTTTTTCAGAGTACCAAGACATATTTGCACCTGTATCAAAAATACAAAGTATTAGAATAATTATTTCCATAGCCAATGAGAAGAATTTACTAATACATCAAGTGGATATTTCAACTGCTTCTCTAAATAGTCGTTTGGACGAAGTCTTCTACATGCAACTTCCCAACAATAACGTAGGTCAAGGCCGACCTGTTCTTCTACAGAAAAGCTTGTACGGGATAAAACAAGCTAGTAGAAGTTGGAACAAAGCATTAGATGAGGTGTTATGGCATTTGAAATTCACACAGTTACAAAGTGATAATTGTGTTTATAAGAATCAGGAAAGAAAACTAATCTTAGTTGTATATGTAGATGACTTAATAGTTGTTGGTTCTCATATAAACGAAATATGCTGGATTTAATCGGAGCTTGGAAAGTCATTCCAATTAAAGGATTTAAAAGAAATAGAGCATTTCCTAGGTATGGATATTGAAAGAGATTTCAAGAAGCAAACTCTAAAAATCTGTCAGTCTGGCTACACTGAACGGATTTTGAAACGCTTTGGTATGAGTGAATGTAAACCCGTAGGAACATCATTAGATCCGAATGTGAAATAGGAAAAAATAAACGAAGATGTATCGAACGAAGGTAACCATCTATACAAATAACTATTAGGATGCCTACAATACTTAGCTTTGATTTCGCGACCTGATATCAGTGCTGCGGTTAACACACTGAGTAAGTTCCAAAGCTATGCTACAAATGAGAACTGGGGAGGTCTAAAGCGTGTTTTACTTTATCTTCGAGGTACAACAGAAACATACCTATTGTATGAAAAACATGAAAAGGCGTTAACCCTAAAATATTTTGCACTGACTTTGCTAATGATGAGATTGATAGGAAATCTGTCTCTGGGTATGTTTTCCAAGTCTGTGGAAATTTGGATTCGTGGTCAACGAAACGACAACAAACAGTTTGTTTGTCTTCTACACGCTAAGATCAGCTTACCCAAACATGAGTAAAGAATACCCATAATCGCAAAAAGTGCACATACCCATTTATGGGTACGCTACTACTTACCTATATTTGAGTATTTTTTCCCATACAAATTTACTCATATATGGGTAAAGTCAACTTTACCCATAAATGAGTATGTGCACTTTTATGCGATTATGGGTAAACTGAGCTTAGCGTGTACCGAATCAGAATTAGTTTCATTGTCTTCTGGCGTAAAAGAGGGTTTGTGGTTAACAAAATTCCTTGAAGAACTCGATATTATAAGGAGCCGTATTATTATCATGAAAGATAATATACCCTCACAGAGAGAAAATTGACCTAGTTGAATTTAAAAAAAAAATATTGAAATGTTTTGAAACTTCAAATCAAGGGTAAGTCGCTTAGAACAGTGTGCCAGCCACGATGTGTTACACACTAGACGAATATGTTTCCTAACAGCGGCACTTCGATTTTCAATCCATACCACATATGTGGCACACTGAGGCACGCTTTTGACAGTTGAGCTTGTAACCAGCAACCTTGCCGATATGCATTGCCTGGTTGCCAGGCTCGGCAGAAAATAACAATTTGGGCTGTCAACACATCGGTACCTTCGGCACATAACGGGAACTCCAAGAACATAATAACGCTTGTTGACACACTTAAAAAATAATAGCACAGGAGAAAAGTGTGCTGAGCGACCCACCCCTTGCTTCAAATACTTTTATTTTTGAATTCAATACTTGTTATTTGTTGCTTCAACAATTTTGATTGTTGTTTCCAAAACCAAATGCCAAGAAAATAAATCGTAGTTTCGACAATCTATATTTTTGTGCTGAAAAATAATTCAATCAATTTAAAAAAAAAGTTTGTAGATTTAAAAACCAACAGCTCCCTAATAACTACTGTCTTACAGTTGTCAGTGTATGTGTATGTTATCAATGTTTCCACGTGCGCCAGTTTCGTAGCCTTAATATCTACGCTTTATTCGAAAAAAAAGTGCACTGGCCTGAGGAAATATTATTTGAAGAGGTCGAGGAAGTGTGAATTGCTTTCTTGGTAAGAAATTGAATATATGTAATGAAATGCGTATTTTAATGACTATTCACAGAAATATTGAAGGTTATCGAATGAATGAAAATAGAAATGCATGTACGGAATAAATTCTTGTAGAGAAGTATGAATCCAGAAAAATGTAAGTTTTTTAAATTAAAGCATTTTCAATTCAAAATTAAAGGAAATTCCATCGTTATCCTCAATCCTTGGACAAGCTCACAACTTATCTGCAGCTGGACTATTTGATATTTATTTTTTTTATTTTTGTAGTTGCTACTCCGTTACTGATCAGAACTAGTGTAATTGCACAGAGAACACAGATGGAGCTTGAGATGGAGCTTGGGAGAAGCTTTACATCTTCAATGTACAAGTTCACTAATTCAATCTATTTAAATCAATACCGGCGCCGGCCACTTCCTCACGGTCTTTGGGGAGGGGGGAAGGATGATTAGTTTGACAATCGTTGGTTAGAGACCGTGTTTACCTCTGCGTCTCCACAATTGTCAAGGGAAGGATAGTTTTTGTGTTAGTGAGGTAGGTTATTTTTAGATCATGGATTCACTGTGGTAAGTGATGCGATCAATGAAAGCGCAGTAGACTGCTTTTTATTTTAAATCTAGTGGTGATAGAAAGAGGCAAGTGACAAATGACAAGGAAGGGGACGGGCCTGGGATTGAACTCCCGACCATCTGCTCAGTAAGCAGAACGGATAACCACTATCCAGCCACGTCTTATATGATATTTAATTTTTTTATTGAATAAAAATTAAACCAAATCAAAATCATTGAGGTTATTTCGAAATAAAAAATAATCTGGTTGAATCAAGGGGTGGGTCGCTCAGCACAATATCTCTTGTGCCCATTTTTTTTAGTGTGCTTCTAAACGTTACGATGAGCCCTGCTGTTCCAATCGTTGTGCCAATAGGTGCCCATGTGTGCCACAGTCATTTGACAGTTCAAATGTTATGGTTTGGCTGCGCCTGGCAACCAGACGATTGTTATGTTTTTCTTTGCTTTGTTTTCCAGAAAATGCTATAAGCTTCAGAATTAGTGGAATACTCCACAGGAGTAATAAAGTGAGCAGCAAAATATTTCTATTTAAACTACATAATTTAGAAGTAACCTTTGCTAAGAATTAAAAGAAAACAAATGAGACCAATCGCACATTTATTAATTTCTTTCACTTATTGATATGCCTGGTCAGGCTATAAATGTGCCAGTTTTCTCTTTCATGCTTCGAAAATGATAACTTCGATCTTTGCTCATTCGTTTGGCAATAAGGACATAACGCCTCCGGTCGGAAATTTTCACAGCCCTTAGGAAAAACATCGGAAACAAAGTCCTCAATACCTCTGGTTAAAGAAAGATACTGTGAGATTAAGTTTTGATTAAATAGTTAATACACTTACTGTGTCACGTGCATAACTTCTCGGCTTAGAAACTGGAATTTATCTGGGTTTTCTGCGTATGTTGTTTTATAAAATTAGTTTCATTAGTTGGGGTTCCACCAGCTGCAACTTCCTTACAAAGGCTCTCAGCTATAATCCGCATATCATCATCAACCTTTCGAATCCTCTCGATGGGTAGGTGAGCCAGCGACTGGCTACAGAGTTTCGGATATTTGACGGCTCCCTATTCTGCCTCAAACTTGCTCCAAAAATGTACTATTATGTAAACTGCAAAGTGATATCATGTCACTATCATGTTACTACTATTAATTTAATCACTTACCTCGTCCATTGTTCCACTCGAGATTTCACCTCAATAAAAAAGTAGCTCAAGTTCACTTTTGAACATTTTTTTCTTAAACTTATGTTTGTAAAACTGTTGAATGAAGAAACAAACAGATCAAAACAACATCACAAATTTTACAACGTCAGTTTTCCAGAGCTACTTGATTATATCATCGAAAAGTACAATTGTCAAAAGTGTGCCACACTTGTTCCGTTATGGTGTAAGATTTTCTACTACAGCGTGCCTGGCACAATGTTCAAAGCGACTAACCCCTTGGGTTGAATGGACAATTAAAATATTTAAAACAAAAAAAATATTCTTCATGTATAAAATATCAATTATAGCCGCAACACTTTTTTTAGTTTCAAAGAAATACATTTTTGGCAGCAACTGTTTTTTTTCTTTGTTTTAAGAAGATTCTATATTTGTTAGTAAAAAAAATGTTAATTCAACAAAATATATTTTTCTTTCATACTTCAATTGTTATATATTCTCCGTGAGAGGAGTACACACTTAAACTCGGTTTTGCTGTTCGGTAAAAAAATTGACGAAATATTTCGGTAAACATAAAGTATTACTGATTTTTCGGTAAACATAAATAATTTGACAGTAATTGTGTAACACTTTACCGAACGATCTGTTGTGTTGTATTTTATTTACAGTATTCGGTATAAAAAAATACAATCCATACGGTAAAAACAAACAATCACTGAATACGGTAAGCACTTTACCGAACAAAACGTAAAATTAACTCTGAATTACCGGAGCCCGGTAAAGTATTATTAAATGTCAAACTGTAGGCCATTTTCTATGAAGTCTCGTGGTTCCAGTGATCGGTTGTGTTTCAGAAGGTGCTTTTGAAAGTTTAAACTAAAAAGTTTTCTCATCGTGCCGGAAGCAGGTATGCCAGCAGCTGTACGAGCAGGATCCTCGACTCATCGAGTCGAGTAATTATTTACAGGTTTCTCCGGTATTGTTATGTTTTCACTGCCGGGAGCATGTCTCCGGATAGGTTTCCGGATTTGTTTCATTATTATTTATCATATTTTAGAACAATAATAAATAAGAAAAAAAATTAACAAAAAACCTAGTTCTGTTTAATAAAACAATAACATCCGAATATACACCAACATACGATAAAAATAAACAAAAATACCGAAATGTTTCGGTACCAGACTACAGAGATTACCGAACTGTACGGTAGCTTTTGACAGATCATCAAATCTCCCGTTACCGAACTGTACGGTATTGTTTGACAGCTCATCGAAAAATTCGAGTACCGAACGTTCAGTAATTGATTTAATTACCGAACAGATTACCGAATGTTCAGCTGTTGAAAGTTCGGTAAAAAATTACCGAATACTGTAAAATTTTCTAAGTGTGTAACGAGTATGATGTAGAAGGAGATGTTCGCTCATCACCATGAGGCACCAAGAGTGCACATTAATGTTTTTGCTAGAATGATAGATATGAAGAGAAAGTATTGAAATTTCCGTCAGTGTACGGCAGGTAGGAAATCAACAGATTTTTTTAAAAGTTGAACGAAAGGCAGGGGGTGAGTAACTCTGCTACGTTGTGTTTGTGTTGATCGTGTACGAATGTGTTTCTGGGGTGGCAGGTGTTTTTGTGTTTTCACAAACTACAATCGAAAATTTATGCTTATTGGCAACCATGCACGGTTTAGACGTTTAATACATGCTCACATATGCATCATCTGAAATACATTTGTGTAAGCGAGAGGGAAAAACAAACAATCGATTCGTGTAAGTGGTGCCAGATATGAATTTATCTTTCGTGGTGGCGAGTGTGTTTGAAAGGGCATGTGTCCAGTGATACGGTTCGGTTCGAGTACCACTGGACACATGCTCTTTCGCTCAACTTTTCAAACATCTGTTTGATTTCCTACCTACTTTGACGGAACTTTCACTACTTTTTCTTCATATCTATCAATCTAGCAAAAACATTGATGTGCACTCTTGGTGCCTCATGGTGATGAGCGAACATCTCCTTCTACATCATATTTTTCTTTGCTTTTTTGACATATTTTAAAAACATAAATATTCTATGTTCAATCAATAGAGATTTATTGTTGTATTCAACAATTTAGTTGAGCATCTTTTTAACGAAAATTGAGTAACATTTCCGTGAGAGAAAAGGAAGTATACAATTGTACTCAAAAATTGAGTAAAATTAAGCGAGAGTGTATGTTTGATTAAAGCCTTTCTCATATGGCTCTCTAGAATTTTCGAAATATTTCATGCTGTCAGCGAGGTTGACGTGTCGTGAAATGAGTATAGATCATTGCACCGAATCTATCAACCTCACTTTTATGACAGTTCAGGGAGCTTGTTTACAAGGTGTTAGAATTTGGACCGCTCAAACGAAATTTTTCATTGGCTTTTCGGATTCTGCACGATTAGATTGGGAAATGATGTAAAAATAAGCACTGGTGTCTGTTTTCCGGCAAATTTAATTCAATCGCAACAAATTCTGAGCACAAAATCTCACACCGATCTTACCGAAAATATTCTATGTCCACGTAAACAAGCTCCCTGAACTGTCAAAACCGCATTGATGACGCCTTCGTGCAATGATCTATAAGATTTTCTGAAGTGTTCTTGAGTTTTCGCTTTGAACGGCTGTTCTGAAAAATATACCGGTTTATTTTACCCACAAAAATCAATTATTGGACTACAATTAAACGATTTTCTCGTGCGTACATTCGCAGAGATATCGACCATCTAAAATGGTGACCCGAATGCTATGGCTCCCGCTAGCGGTGTTCACATTTTGCTTCTTCCATGAAGCAATCAGCGTTGACCGGAACAACTTCAAAACCTGTGAACAAAGTAGTTTCTGCCGGTAAGTGCACTGATCCGTGAACTCCCAAATTTCACTATGCTCATTAAATAAATATATTTGTATTGCAGACGCCTCCGTTTGTCAGAACCCGAAATGAGCAAATTTGAAGTCCGTCCGGAAACGCTGCAGACGTACAAGCAATATATTTTACTGGATCTGCAACATTCCGAAACAAAGCATTTGTACGTGTTGAAACTGGGAGCAGTGAAAGGTGGAATTTTCCACTTCCAAATCGACGAGAAGAGTCCACTGAGTGAGCGATATCGTGTAGTCGATGCTTTGGCCAAAGAGCCGGAGTATGTTGGAGTTAAAGTTGAAAGCAATTCGGCTTCTTCAATCGTCGTTTTCACGGAATCCGGAACGAATAAGGCCGTAATCCAGGTGGCTCCGTTCAAGATTGATTTCTATCATGAAGAGAAGATCGTGGTGTCGGCCAATTCAATGGGAATGATGCGGTTCGAACATCTTAGACGAAAGGAAGTGGCGCCTGCTGCACCAGTCGAGAACGAGCAAGAGGGCCAGGAAAACGAAGTTCAAGAAGTGGTTTGTTTGAAATTAACATATTATGTATTTATTTTCACATTCATTCTAATATTTTTTTTCTTGATTTCTACTTGCAGAAAGAGGATCCAGGCGCATGGGAAGAAAACTTCAAAAGTCACCATGATACCAAACCGAAAGGACCAGAAGCGCTTTCCATGGACTTTAGTTTCCCTCAAGGGAAAGTGTTGTTTGGAATTCCGGAACATGCTGATTCCTTTGCTCTGAAGCATACTGCTGGCGGAAAGAGTGACCCTTATCGTTTGTACAATCTCGACGTCTTCGAATACGAGTTAGATAATGGGATGGCTCTTTACGGATCGGTTCCAGTCGTTTACGGTACAGGTCCAAGCGCTACCGCTGGAGTATATTGGCAGAATGCGGCTGAAACATGGGTTGACATTTTCTCTCCCGAGCAAGAAAAGAACGTTATGTCCTCGATTGTCAACTTTGTGTCTAGATCTAACCAGGAAGGCATCCCTGCGGCTAATTTCATTTCCGAGAGCGGTATAATTGATGTTTTCGTTTTGGTCGGTCCTCAACCACTGGATGCATTCCGTCAGTACACGGATCTCACCGGAAAAGGTCCTCTCCCACAATTGTATGCAATTGCGTATCATCAATGTCGGTGGAACTATAATGACGAGCAGGATGTGACTACGGTCTCGGAAAAGTTCGACGAACACGATATTCCGATGGACACGATGTGGTTGGATATTGAATACACAGATAATAAGAAATACTTCACATGGGACCATCACAAGTTCCCGCACCCGCTGGAGATGATTCGCAATTTGACGGAACGCGGTCGCCATTTAACGATCATCATCGATCCTCATATCAAGCGCGATGGTGGATACTTTTTCCACAATGATTGTACCGATCGTGGTTACTACGTGAAGAACAAGGACGGAAATGACTATGAAGGATGGTGCTGGCCAGGAGCTGCAAGCTACGCCGATTTTTTCAACCCTGTAGTCCGGAAATATTACGCGGACCAGTACCTGTTGGAAAATTTCCGGGAATCAACGGCGGAAGTGGGAATTTGGAACGACATGAATGAACCTTCGGTATTCAATGGGCCCGAAATAACCATGTTGAAGGACAACATTCATCACGGTGGATGGGAACATCGTGATGTGCACAATCTGTACGGCCATATGCACATTATGGCAACGTACGAGGGATTGATTCAGCGAAGTGAAGGTAAGTTAGGAATAGAGTTTGATATATGAATCAATATAACACGGCTTATCATGAATCCGTTCGTGTTCGTGCATTGTACTCTTTTGTGTGTTCAAATTACCTAGTTGATGATTCTTTTCTTTCTTACAATCCATTTTTAGGAAAACTTCGTCCGTTCATTTTGTCCCGATCGCACTTCGCGGGCAGTCAGCGGTTCGCAGCCATTTGGACAGGCGACAACATGGCGGAATGGGGTCACCTGCAAGCCTCGATCAAAATGTGCCTCTCACTGTCGGTGGCTGGTATTAGTTTCTGTGGGGCTGACGTCGGTGGATTTTTCGGTAATCCGGATGCTGAACTGTTCTATCGGTGGTATCAAACCGGAGCCTTCCAACCATTCTTCCGTTCACATGCTCACATCGATACTAAGCGTCGCGAACCATGGCTGTACCCAGAGGATGTTAAACTGATCATCCGAGATGCCATCCGGAAACGCTACCGTCTGCTTCCGCTGTGGTACACAATGTTCTACGAACATGAACGCTCTGGACTACCGATTATGCGTCCAATGTTGGCCCATTATCCGGCCGATCTAAAATGCTATGAGCTGGATAGTCAATTTATGCTTTCGGATAAATTACTTGTTGCACCTGTTCTCACCGCAGGTCAAAAAAAGGTCGATGTATATTTCCCTGCTAAGGAGAATGGTGAAGGTGATCTGTGGTATGATATGGACGACCACCGCAAATACTCATCGGTTGGATATGATTCGATTTCGGTTGATACCTATAAGGTGCCTGTATTCCAACGTGGGGGCACCATAGTTCCTCGCAAGGATCGCATTCGACGGGCAGCCACTCTTATGAAGGATGATCCCTTCACGTTGGTCGTTGCTTTGGACAAGAACGGCTTTGCCAAAGGAACGCTGTATATTGATGATGAAACCAGCTTTGATTATCGTTCCGGAAAATATTTGTACCTCGAAGTCGAATTAAAGGACAATGTCCTCAGCAGCAAGTATGTTATGACCATTTATTGAACTACTAAGTTAGTTGGTAATCTATTTTTTTTCATCCTAACTAGGAAAATTGACACCACTGCTACCTTCTCCACGAAGAGTTGGTTGGAGCGTGTGATTTTGGTTGGTTTGACTAAAACTCCAAAATCTGCAACCCTTCACCTGTCCAATGGCGAATCCTCAACGCTAGACGTATACACTGAAGCCGGTGCAACAGTTGTCCGAAAGCCGGGCGTTTCGATGCTCAACAGTTGGTCGATCAAACTGAACTATTAAACTTCCCTAGGGGTTCATTGATTTTATTTGAACATTATAATGAAAATTACTTTCGTGTGTTGACTGATATTCGTAGGATGAACACAGAGTAGGTTTGAATTGGTTGGAGCGCAAAAAAATGTATCATTTTAACTTGGCCACATGATCAAAACGCATCGACGACAGTAATGCCGCCTTTTATCGCACACTGTTTAACTATTTTTTGTATTATTTTTTGACTCAACTTTTTGGTTATATCAAATGAAGTTTCATGGTACATTTGGCGTTCGCTAAGTTAAGATATTACTAGTATGTCTTTCTATTGGAATTCCTCTACTAGCTGAAAAAGTGTGTAATCAGTTCAAGAAGCTATCGGTCGAGAATGGCAAATCCAAAATTTCAAGATAAATCTGATGAACATTAAGAAAGTTGGATAAATATGTATTTCTTTTACTTCTACGTAGATAATTATAATAAAGCAGTGCGCGGTAAATGGCGACATCATGAAATCTAGTTGATCATCTAGTGGTGGTCCGCCAATAAAAGAAAAGCTCGTAGTAGTAGATAAATTTAGAACAAACAAAAACACTTTTGAAAACTTGTAACTTGCAAAGCAACGTATTGAAATTGTAATAGTGTTGTAAAACCTAAAAAAACGCCTTTTATTAGAAAGAAAAACTCTTGGTCCCACCCGCCATATCTCGCTCAGGTCGTCTTCGTCCCACTAAAAGCTTGACAGACCTCCAGTACGTTCCATTCTCCATCGCCTGACCTCGCCAGTCGGGCGTGAGTATGCTCAGATGACCCTATACATGTCTTACGCCGATCCGGCTCCTAACACGGTTTCCCATGACGGGCCGTGTCAACCCTCGGATGGCCTCTCTGCTTGCATAGACAACCATGGGATCACAATAGCGACTAATCCACGAGGGCTTGGATAGCGGCTGGAGGGGAACCCAACTACATGGAGGAAACTAGAAAAAAAAAACCAGGAGAAAGCAAATCCGTTCGCTAAAGGTGGCCTAGCGAAGTCCCCACCGCATAAAACGGTGGGATCTGGCGTTTGCGACACGTGCGGTAGTGCTACAGCATCGGATGCAGGTGTCACCAAGCTAGGCGTGGCCATGGATAGGATGCAGGAAACCCTTCTTAAAGTGTTGGAGGTGTCACTACGTCATCGCGTAACAACATTGCGAAGGACATCCAGCTGAGCCTCCTTAGGCTACGTATGACAGTGCAGGCTGCATGCAAAGAGAGGGAGGAGCTGGAGGCCAAGCTCCTAGCTGAGCAAAGTGCCAAAGAGTTGCACGAAGGCTGGCAGCCACCGAAAGGGCGAGGGGTATAGCCTCGAAGCAGACCCAGACGGAGAGTCCACCCCATCTACCATGGGGGCGAGGACCTCCAAGCGGGCTAGTCAGTCCCCGGGCGAAACGGAACCTGGCGCTTCTGAGAAGCGTATAGTCTAGCCGCAGTCGACGCGGAAGCGGCGTTGAAAGGTGCTAAGGTGAAGCTGGGATGGTCTATATGCCCATTTAGCCTAGACCAGCCGCCGAAGGCGTGCTTCAGATGCCTAGAGAGCGAGCACATGTCCTGGGAGTGCAAAGGCCCAAACAGGAGCATTATGTGCAGAAGGTGTGGGATTGTAAAGGTCCCCCCCCAAATGCTTGATGTGTGCCGGGAAACCGGACGATAAGCACGTCAATGTGGGGGGAGGGGGGGGGGGGTGTGCAAGTTCCCGGCTGCTAAGGGTATTCCAACGAACCAACCGTAGTGCAGGTTACCCGCAACCGTAATGCAACCGCAGGTTACCCGCAACCGTAATGCAGGCATCGGATATCGCCATAATTTCCTACCCATACCGCATCCCAGTCGGCAACGGAAACTGGTTTGCGGACAGGTCCAATATGGCGGCATTATGGACGGTGGGCAAGTACCCGGTTCAGAAGGTTGTGTCTACCAAAAACGAAAGCTTCGCGGTTGTAAAAGTGAATGGAGTGTTCTTCTGCAGCTGCTACGCACCGCCAAGGTGATCGATCGAACAGTTTTCCAATATGCTCGATTGGATGACAACGGAGCTAACTGGGCTGAACGCGTTGGTAATAGCGGAGGACTTCAACGCGTGGGCGCTCGATTGGGAGAGCCGCCTTACCAACCCCTGAGGCCATATTCTTCTGGAGGCCTTGGCTAGGCTCAATGTGGACCTAGCCAACGTGGGTACCAAGAGTTCCTACCATAGAAACGGAGCGGAATCGATCATCGATATAAAATTTAGCAGTCTTGGGCTGCTAAGCAATTGGAGGGTGGATGATGGCTACACCCATGGCGACCACTTGCTGTTCGTAAATGTATCGTCTGCAATACAAGGCAGCGTGCGGAAGGAGGAGCATCAACTCCATTCACCCGCAGATGGAGGACTTTGATGTAGAGACTTCTAAAGAGGCGCTTGAGAGGGAACGAAACTTACGCGAAACCCAGGAACCTTGCCGCGAACGACTCGTTATGGCGCTTACACGAGCGTGCGATCGCTGACCTCCGAAGAACATGCCTCGACGCAAGACGGAGGGTGCAAAGAGCGCGGTCAGGCACCGAAAGAATCGAACGTAGAGGGGCATAGTCGCCGCGAAGGCCGCACTAAAGAGGGAGATAAAGGCCAGCATGCGAATCCGTGGGGTGACGCCTACCGAGTATTAATGGCCAAAACCAGAGGATCGGTGGCTCCAACCGAGGGGGCTCTTTCCGAACCATGACCCGAGTCCATGGCCCCCGCCGCCGTTGATTTGTCCCATGACCAGCGTTCCAGTATCCCAGACCTTAATGCTGTCATAGCGATGGAAGGGTGGACGGCTCAGCCGAACACCCGTGACCACGTAAGCATTGACAACGGCACAACGGGGGCCGGCGACGAGGCGACGGTGACGAATGAGGAACTCATTGCGATAGCAATGTCGCTAAATGTGAACAAAGCTTCGGGACCGGATGGTATTCCGAACCTGGCTATCAAGACGGCTATCTTGCTGGATCCCGAAATGTTCAGGGTGGTGATGCAAAAGTGTCTGGACGAGGGCGTCTTCGCGGACGCCTGGAAAATTCAGACCCTTGTGTTGCTACCAAAGACAGTGAAGCCACCAGGAGATCCATCGGTATATAGATCTATATGTCTGTTAGATACAGCGAGTAAGGTGCTCGAAAGGGTAATCCTCAACAGACTGACAACATTCACGGAGGGTATAAGCGGTCTGTCTAATAATCAGTTTGGCTTCCGTAAAGGGATGCCATCCAATCCGTAACCAAGACGGCTGAGGTGGAAATGCAGTGCAAGAGGTGAGGAGTACGATACTGTGCAGTGGTCGCCCTTTACGTGAGAAATGCGTTTAATAGCGCCGACTATCGCTGACTCGCTCCAACGCCTTCAGCTTCCTGAGTATCTGTACAAGATTCATGGAAGTTACTTCTAGAATGGCGTACTGGTATACAACACAGAGACAGGCCAGAAACGTATCCAGATCACCGTAGGCGCCCCACAAGGTTCGATCGTGGGTCCGGTGTACGATGAGGTTCACCAACAATCAATATGCAACTAGCGATTTGAAATTGGTTCACTGTTGTAGAACCCCTTAGTTCGAAGTACAAATTGAGACCAGCACCTTACTATACATATTTCCGCCTTTGTTTTGATTTGCTGTGTTATTTTGACAGAATATTTGAGAGAGTGTTCGTGTGAGTTTATTATTAAGGGCGCAATATTAAGCTTGGGACCGATGTGCTAGTAATGACTGTGCCAAGAAAAAGCCTAATTAGGCTTATTGACCTTGAACGCAAACACAATAGCGCCATTTAAATCAAAGGAGAGCAAGAAAGAAGGAACATCTTTTGGAGGAAGATACTCTATATCTATATATATAAAAATGAATGTGTGTTTGTTAGTGACGCTAAAACTCGAGAACGGCTGAACCAATCTTGACGATGTCTTTGGATGATTTGTTCGTTTTTGTCCAACAAAGGCTTAGAGAAAAAGAAAAGTTGGAAAACATTAAAGAAAAAGTCAGAAAATTGAAAAATTAAACAAGGCATTTTTCTATTAAAAAAAATCAAATATTGTTTGTATAAATTATATGTTGTTTGTCAAAAGTGCAGAAAAATCACAAATAAATGATTTTGAATACAATAAATTCAAATTTCTTCACCTTCAAACTAAGCAAACATCAAGGAATACCCAATTTCCAACAATAAGTTAATAGAATATCTTCAATTCAGATGCCAGAGCTAAATTGTCACATTGAAAATGCACAAAACGTTGTTGTTTTGGAAAGTTTTTTTTATGATATCTTACAGCACTGCAATCAATTTATATCGATCCGGCAAGACATCATACAAAAATTAATAATTTTTCATGCGTTGGAACTTAAAAAAAACAACTTCAGTATTATAACATAATACACAACATAATGACTGCCATACTTTTACTTGACATTGTCATACTTTTAGAAGCCAAAATTGAAAATATCCAAGCAGTATAACAATTGACTGTCACTTTTAGATTGACTACAACAATGATGGACATTCATGCCATTCAAAAAAAAGCGATGTAAATATCGAATACCGATTTATTGTGTGAATCGATTTTAAAGATATTGCAAGCGATAAATTAATATTAGACGGAACGAAGTCCGTTGGGTCAGCTAGTCACGTAATATAGATCATTACATGAAGGCGTCATCAATGCAGTTTTGACAGTTCAGGGAGCCTGTTTACGTGGACTTAGAATATATTCGGTAAGATCGGTTTGAGATTTTGTGCTTAGAATTTGATGCGATTGAATTTAACTTGCTGGAAAACAGCCACTAGTGCATATATTTACATCATTTCCTGAATATAAGCGTACAAAATCCGAAAAAAGCCGATGAAAATTTTCGATTGGTCGGTTCAAATCAGGGGGTAAGTCACTCGACCACCTTGTGTTACCACCCTAAAAAACACAATCCGCCAAACTTCAAACACACTCGCCACCACATGAAAGATAAATTCATATCTGGCACCACTTACACGAATCGATTGTTTGTTTTTGTTTCCCTCTCGCTTACACAAACGTAATTCAGACGATGCATATGTGAGCATGTATTAAACGTCTAAAGCGTGCATGGTTGCCAATTAGGCTTTCCATGAGACGTTTCTCAGTAGACCTGACAGCAAAAAATGTGTGGGTCGGCTAACACTATTAACTTGAAAGTGCTAACAATGCTGAATGTAAATAAAATAAATGCAAAGGAAACATTTGTCAGGACAACTGAGGACTGTCAAAAAATCATGGTAAACAAAAATATCAGCTGATCGCAGCTGTCTCGTGGAATGCCTTATAAGCATAAATTTTCGATTGTTGTTCGTGAAAACACAAAAACACCTTCTGCCACCCCAGAAACACATTCGTACACGATCAACACAAACACAACGTGGCAGAGTTACTCACCCCCTGGTTCAAATTCTAGCGCCTTGTAAACAAGCTCCCTGAACTGTCAAAAAATGTGAGCTTAATATATTCGGTGCAATGATCTATAAGCAGTAGTGCGAACGTACTATAAGTGACGTTTAAGGCACATACACGCTCAAATCAGCCTCTCTTTCATTTGTATTACTGTCCCTTTTTTTCTAACGGAAAAATTACTCAATTTTCGTAAAAATTGAAACAACTTAATATATGAGTTGTTCCAATTTTTACGGAAATTGAGTAAATTTTCCGTGAGAAAAAAAGGGACAGCAATACAAATGAAAGAGAGGTTGTTTGAGCGTGTACACTACAGTGCCATTTAGATCAAAGGAGTGCAAGTAAGACTGAAAAACATTTCGAGGAAAATAAATCAGATTAGGGTGAATCTGCTTATGTAAACAATGGCTTTCGTAGTCATTTTCTCTTGAACAAAAGGTCACAAATACAACTGAAACAAAGGCAAAGGAGCTTTATCTCTATTCGATGATATATTCAATTTGAAGGAATTAAATTCAACTTCCGATAAATTAGCAGACAAATTGTTTGCATACAAAAGCAGCTTCACCCTAATCAAATGTTGGCGGAAATCATCATCCTCTGCATTCGCCAGAAAAGGAAAGGTGATTAAACGTCAAAAAGCCGAGTGGTGTAGCGGGATGGCGGTGTAAATTACAGCGACCCATAATCAGCTTTTTTTTGTGTATGACAGTTGTAAACAAAGAAAACATCAAGCAATCTGTATTGTTTTCCTGATAGTGTATCGCGCGGTGTGCTAAAATTATAAAGGGATTGAATTCATCCGATTTTTTCAACTGCCCTTGTTTCGGTTCTGATGGAAATAACACCAAGTCCAGAACCTGGGCTTCCTCAAGTGGAGGAATCCGCTCAAAACAATGAGTCAGTTCCTAATGCTGCGGAAGTCGATAGGAAAGAGATCGATGATTATGTCGCAGAACTTGGTGCCAAGTATGAACAAAGATCACTACTCCGGTCACAAAATGTAGCCCCAGATCGTCCTCCGGAATCGTTTTTTACGAAATGCGATTCTAGCTTGAAGAAGAACACTGCATTTGTGAAGAAATTGAAGCAATTTACAGCCTCTCAGTTGGAAAGCTTACTGAAGGACATGACTGGTTTAAATCTCACCAAATACATCTCCGAGGTAAGTGCTGCAATGGTGGAGGCTAAGCTAAAGATGAGCGACGTAGGACCAGCTTTGACGTTGTGCAGTAAATTGCACCAGACGTATTCGGATTTCAGCCCAAGCTTCCTGGATAATTGGCAGAAGGTTTTACACGTCAAAGCAGGGGAAAAGATTGGCAATCCAAGCAAAATGAGAGTGGATTTGAGGTTCTACGCTGAGCTCGTTAGCATTGGAATTTTCAGCAATAAAGTTGGGCTGCCATTGCTAGGAGCTTGTTTGACTTCACTTATCTCGCAGGATAAAGATGAGCACAGTAACTTATCGATTATCCTGTCATTTTGTCGACACTGCGGAGATGAATATGCTGGTTTAGTACCTCGAAAAATGCTGGAGCTATCTAAAACATTCAATGTTCCGGTACCTTCATCAAGTCTATTAAATTGTGACAAGCAACAGAATCTGAGAAATTTACTCAAGGACTATTATCAAACACTGTGCGAACATTTGAAAAATGAACACAAACAGTTACAGTACGCAGAAAAGTCCAGACGTAAAATGTTGGAGTCGAAAGGAGAAGTTCCTAATGATAAGAAAGAGCAAATCGAAATGTTACAAAACAACTACGATAAACTTCTGTCTTCAACGCAAACCATGGCAGATTTGCTGAACGAAAATTTACCAGAACTTACGGTCGAAGTCGAGGTCTGCCTATCTGAAGGCAATGTGATTGATAATATTGGAGATGAACAATTTGCTAATCTAGATCCATGGGGCGACGAAGACACTCGAAATTTCTACGTCAATCTTCCCGATCTGCGTCAGTTTCTTCCAAATTACTGTGGGAAAAAAGAAGAAGTAATCCCCGATGAACCAGTTATGACAGAGGAAGTGCTTGATATGGAAGTGGAACAGGAACCAGATTCAGAGGAAATTGTAGATCCCCTCTCAGAAATCTCCGAAGCAGCGGAAGCTGAAGAAGAGCCTACAACGGCACCGAGTACCCCTCATCACCATGCAAATCGGGAGCATTTTGAGGCTTTTATAGCAAATTTGCAAAATTGCGTCAATACCGAACTGATCGATTCTGCAGCAATTGATTTTTTGCTGAACTTAAATACGAAAAACAACAGAAAGAGGATTGTGAAAATTCTATTTGGAGTGCAGAGGACGCGACTAGATCTACTACCGATGTATGCCCGATTTGCAGCTATCATCAACTTGGTTTCTGCGGATGTGGCTATTGATCTTTGTCAGATGCTGAGAGTTGACTTCAAATACCAGATCAAGAAAAAGGATCAAATCAATATAGAAACGAAAATCAAGGTGGTGAGATATATTGGTGAGCTGGTGAAGTTTGGGCTTTATAACAAAATTGAGGCTCTGTATTGTTTGAAGTATTTGCTGCATAATTTCCAACATCACCACATTGAAATGACGTGTGCATTTTTGGAAGTATGCGGAGTTTATCTCTATAATTCGAAGTATGTATGCCTTGGGAGGATTTGTTGTGTTTGTCAATAAAAATGTTTTTTTTTGTTCACAGGGATAGTCGTCTTCGCACAAACGTGTATCTCGAGCAAATGAAGCGTTTAAAAACCAACACTACAATGGATAGCCGACATGCACAGCAAGTTGAAACTGCGTACTATTTGGTTAAACAACCAGAAGGAATGCGTATTCAGAGAAAAGTTCGTCCCCTTTTCCACACTTACATCCGTCATTTGATATTTGAGGAGCTGAATAAGTCTAATGTGGATAAAATGATTAAACTGCTACGGCGCTTGAATTGGGAAGATCGCGATACCCATGACTATGCGGTCAAGTGTCTTTCAAAAGCGTACAACATTCGATACCACTTAATACGAAGTTTGGCTGACTTGGTTTCCGGATTGAGTTCGTATCAGGAGAAAGCTGTTGTCAAAGTAATCGACGCTGTATTTGAAGACATTCGTGCTGGACTGGAAATTCACGATACAAAGCATGCTCAGCGTCGAGTTGCGATGGCTAAGTATTTGGGCGAACTGTACAACTACCGCCTAGTAGAATCGAAAAATGTCCTGAATACGCTCTATTCTATTATATCTCTGGGGGTTAGCTTCAATCACGAAGTTCCCTCGGAAGTGGACCCTCCAGCCAGTTTATTCCGACTGAAACTTGTGTGCGTCCTGCTCGATACCTGCGGGCAGTACTTTACTAGTGGGACCAGTCGTAAAGGATTAGACTATTTCTTAGTATTCTTTCAACACTACTATTGGTTCAAGAAATCGGATCCCATTTTTACAAGCGAATCGAACAAGGACCTCTTCCCTATCCTCATAGACCATATGTACAAGGTAAGATTGATTTGATAGTTTAATCATTTGTTTCAGCAAATAGATACAAGCGATACTTAAAAAAAAAACATTATCCAAACACTGTCTTCACTTTAAAGTTTGTAGATTTTTTTTTTTTAACTTACTCGTTTATTTGAGAGGCTCAAGTGCCATAGGCATAACGGAGCCGACTTCTTTTTCATTTTTATAATGACAATAACTTACTAACTATGTTAATTTTGGAAAGCCGAAAAACTCGCGACTTGGTCGAGGTTAGGGATTACAATAATTCGGGTAGGAATGGGGAAGTAGGAATCTTAACGTTAGTATTCAACGGGAGGTTGGCGATGCGAAATTGTTGCTGTTGGTCTGGCGTAGATGTTGCGTTGCGTTGAGCTGTAACTATACAACGGAAGCGGTATTACGGGGGAGGGGCGAGGTGGACATGTTAAAACGACAGCTAAGAGAGGATCAAACGAATACATCTATTTGTTTCAAGAACTTGTAAATTAGCCCCATATAGTCCAAGTCCAGCTTACCCAGCACATCTCTGATATCTTCCTTCTCTGGTTTCCCTCGGGCCCGTAGGGATGCGGAAAGATTAGATCTGGCAATTTCAAAATCGAGGCAATACCAGACAACATGGTTGATGTCCTGATAACCTGCACCACAGCCGCATTGATTGGTGTCTGAGAGCCCTATTCGATAGAAATGCGAGCCTAGCGAGTAGTGATTGGACATTAGACGACACATTACCTTGATAAAATCCCGGCTAATATCCAACCCTCTGAACCACGATTTTTTCGATACCTGTGGGAGAATAGAATGTAACCATCTGCCCAGATCCCTGCATCCCATTTTTGTTGCCAGCTGATCAAGGCCTGTTGACGGAAAATAGCAAAAAATTCGTTGAAGGCGATTTGTCGATCATAAATATCGCCTGTCATAGCGCCCACCTTGGCAAGTGAGTCCGCTTTCTCATTACCGGAATGGAGCAATGAGAAGGGACCCAAACCAAGGTGATGGTGTAGGAATTGAATGATAGAGCACTCAAAAGAGATCGTATTTTGCTAACGAAATACGGTGAGTGCTTTGCTGGCCTCATCGAACGAATAGCCTGAAGTGAGCTGAGACTATCCGTAAAAATGAAAAATTGATCAGAGGGAAGAGAGGCGATTTGCTCTAATGCATAGTGTATAGCCGCCAGCTCTGCGACGTATACGGAGCAAGGATTTTGTAGTTTGAAGGAGGCGCTATGAATTTCGTTAAAAACACCAAATCCAGTGGAATCATTTGTTTTTGACCCGTCGGTGTAAAACTTCCTGTCACATCTGATATGGCCAAACTTACTTGCAAAAATTAATGGAATGTACTCCGAACGGAGTGGATCTGGTATTCCGCGAGCTTCTTGCTTCATGGTCAGATCAAAAACTACAGTAGAACTAGAAAAGTCTTGGGAGTAATCACGATTAGGAACATTCGAAGAAGGGCTCACCTCCAGAGTCATATACCAATAGTACAGTGTCATGAACTTAGTTTGAGGATTTCGTTCGATTAGCTTTTCAAAATTTTCAATTACCAATGGATTTAACACCTCACAGCGGATGAGGAACCGGAACGATAGCTCCACAAAACGATCTGATAAAGGAAGAACTCCTGCTAATACCTCTAGACTCATAGTATGAGTTGAGTTCATGCAGCCTAACGCGATACGAAGACAACGGTACTGGATTCGCTGCAGCTTCAGAATATGAGTTTTCGCGGCGGATTGAAAACAGAAACTACCGTACTCGAGAACCGACAGAATTGTTGTACGAAACAGCTTTATCAGATCTTCCGGGTGGGCTCCCCACCATGTTCCGGTGATAGTACGCATGAAGTTTATTCGCTGCTGGCATTTCTGAATCAGATACTTAATGTGCTTTCCCCAGGTGCATTTAGAATCGAACCAGACCCCTAGGTATTTATAAGACAAACTTTGAGTTATTGTTTTACCCATGAGTTGAAGCGGTATTTGTGCTGGTTCACGCTTCCTAGAAAAAACAACTAACTCAGTTTTCTCGGAAGAATTCGATACCCAGCTTTACAGCCCAGGTAGACAAATTGTCTAGAGTATCCTGCAACGGTCCTGCAAGTTGTTCGCCCCTGGTCCTACAATTGAAACAACGGCGTCATCCGCAAGCTGTCTTAGCGTGCAATTTTCCATGAGGCAACTATCGATGTCTCTGACATAAAAATTATAAAAAGGGGGCTTAAACAAGAGCCCTGGGGAGACCCTTGTAGCTAATTCGTGAAGTTGTCGAAGACCCATGAGAAAAGCTCATATGTTTCTCAGACAACAAATTGTACAAATAGTTGTTTAGTAATGGTGAAAGGCCACACTCGTGGAATTTGTCTGAAAGGACGTCTACACAAACTGAATCAAAAGCCCCTTAATGTCCATGAAAACTGAACCCATTTGCTCATTTTGGGCATAGGCCAGCTGTATTTCCGTTGAAAGCAGCGCAAGACAATCGCTCGTTCCTTTGCCTCTGCGGAAACCAAATTGAGTATGAGATAGAAAGCCATTAGATTCAATCCATTTGTCGAGCCGATGGAGAATCATCTTCTCTAGCAGCTTCCGTATACACGACAACATCGCAATTGGACGATAAGAGTTGTAATCCGACGCTGGCTTTCCCGGGTTTTGTATAGCTATAACTCTAACCTGCCTCCATTCATCCGGAACAATATTGCACTCCAGGAACTGATTAAATAAGTTCAGCAAGCGCCTCTTTACGACGTCTGGGAGGTTTTTCAACAAGTTAAACTTGATTTTATCCATTCCTGGCGCAGAATTGTTGCATGAAAGAAGAGCAAGTGAGAATTCGAGCATAGAAAAGGGCGCATCAATTCGTTACGATTGGTTTGAGTATCGCGAGCAATTCGTTGCACCGGAACCGAATCTGGGCACACTTTCTTAGCGAACGCGTAGACCCACCGGGAAGAGCTTTCCTTGTCTTCATTCACCGACGACGCATTTCGCATTCTTCTCCCGACGGTCCAAAGAGTTCTCATCGACGTCTCACGCGATAGCCCTTCGACGAAGTGACGCCAATATCCGCGTTTCTTGGCTTTGGCGAGGCTCTTAAACTGTACGCTCATAGGACCGCGATATGCTTAACCGACGGATTTTCGTAGACTTCATCATTCGTCGTCCACCACGGAGGGGCGAACGTCGACAATTGTTGATCCTGGTACCGGTCTGCGCTGTGCGTCGATCGCACAGTTGAGGATTAACCCGGATAAAAACCGATACTCTTCCAACGGAGGAAGGACTTCGACCGATTGCTCGCCATCGATGATCGCTTCAGCGAATTTACCCCAGTCTATGCATTTCGTGAGGTCGTACGCAATGTCGATCGAGCGAGATTGACACGAACCATTGGTGATTGAAATTTTGATAGGCAGGTGATCACTACCATGGGGATCTTGAATCACTTTCCACGTGCAATCCAATGATAGTGAATTCGAACAGATTGAGAGGTCTAATTTGCTTCAGGGTTTGGAGGTGGAGCCACGCGTGTTACTTCCCCAGTATTCAAAATAGTCAAGTTGAAGTAGTCCATGAGGTCTAGTATCAATGCAGAACGGTTGTCGTTGTACGGTGACCCCAGGCTGTACCGTGAAATTAAAATCTCCTAATATCAACCGTGGCTCTGGCATTGCGAGGCAAATAGTCGAAAGATCCCTGCGGGATATTGCCGTATTCGGCGGCAGGTATATGCTGGCTATGCTAAAACTTTTGCCTCGAATAGTCACTTGGCATGCGACTACTTCAGGGCCTGTCATCGAGGGAGATCAATTCTATAAAGGAGTGGAGCTTATTAATCTCCAATAGCACCCCTCCATATGAGTCCCCTCGATCCTGCCGAATAATGTTAAAATCGTGGAAGAGAAATCTTTATCAGAAGAGAGCCATGTTTCACAGAGAGCAAATACGTCACAATGCGATTTGTGAACTAAAAACTTAAAAGCGTCCAAATTTTTAGAATACTTCTACTGTTCCATTGTAGTGCTTCGATCATATCTCCGACCTCATTGGATAAATTATCCATCGAAAGATATGATTGAATCAAGAAGAGGCCATTTTGAAGACAGTTTCTTTAGAAGAGTTTTACAAATGTAAGGATCATGTTGATGAGGTTCCTCGTTGTCAGTGAGACCTCGAAAATGGTGAAGATGAATTCCACAATCCCAGAAAGAGACATTTTTTCGGAGTCTTCGACTTGACACGGTCGAGATTCCGGATGCCTTGGTGAACATAGTAATGTTGCTCAGAAAATCTCATTTTTACATACAAATCAGTAGAAGGAGATGTTCGCTCATCACCATGAGGCACCAAGGGTAGACAGCAATATTTTTGCTAGAATGAAAGATATGAAGCGAAAGTGTTGAAAGTTCCGTAAGTGTACGGTAGGTTGGAAATAGAACAGATGTTTGAAAATTTAGCGAAAGGGCACGGGTACAGTAGTACTCGAACCAAGAACATCACCCTTTGCCTAACATCCCACTGCGGGGAAGGTCGAGGCACGGACATAGCGATTAATAAAGTTAAAATAATAAGAATGTATGAAAATCCACGCTTCAAGTACAACAAGTTTAATACGGTAATTGAAGTTGGTAAAAACACCTATAATATTAAATTTGATTGGTGTCGTGTTGTTCCTGAAATTCATGTTTTGAGATGTTTCAAGTGTGGAGAATTTGGACACATGAGCATGGATTGTAAAAATAAGGTAGCATGCTCTAAGTGTAGTGAAAGTCACACGACATCTGAATGCACATCAATTGTTTTGAAATGTATTATTTGTAAAAAAAAACGAATAACGAAAGTAAAACGAACTTGGACGTAAACCACGGCGCGTGATGTGAAATTTTTAAACGAGTATATGAACGGAAACAAACAGCCTGCATTTCAATGAATAGCAAGTTCCAGTAGTAATTTAAGTAAATTTGATATTTTGTACTTCAATATTGCCGGGTTGTCTACAAAATACGTAGAATTGCGTCAGATTGTAGAGGAAAACCGTCCGTATTTAGTCTTTTTATCAGAAATGTTTAAAGTTGACATGCATTGATCAATATAGTATTCCGGGATCTAATGTGGCTGCTTGTTTATCACATTCTAGACACACTGGCGGCGTTGCTATTTATGCTAAAGAATCAGTTCAGTTCAAGCTTCAATTGAACGAAGTTTGTGACGGCAATTGGTTTTTAAGCATTGCAGTTGCTCGTGGCATGCAGATCGGTAATTCTGGCGTATTGTGTCATTCTCCCAGTTCTAGTGACCAGCGTTGTATTGAAAGTTTGGAAAACTGGTATGAGATTTTTGTAGACTCTAGTAAACTAAACGTGCTTGCTGGTGATTTTAGTATCAATTATTGTGGCATTAATAATTCGAAGCATTTGAAACGATTAGCAGATTTCTTTAATTTAGAACAACTGGTTAATGAATATACGCGTATATCCAGACACATTAAAACTTTGATTGACCATGTGTACTGTAATTTGGATTCTGTTTGTGCTGTTATTAACTCTGACTTGAAAGTAACTGATCATGAAACCATTATTATTAACGGTGTAGATAATAGTGATGACAGTGATTATGTGAAATTGAAATGTTGGAAAAAGTATTCGAAACAATCTATTTTAAGACTTGTAGAAAGAAGTGTGGATTTTCAAACAAATACCGGTTCTCTAGATCAGAAATCAACTGTTTTGACAGACGTCTTAAAAATATGTACCAATAAACTAGTCAAAAATAAATTTGTTTTAGTGAAGAACTCGAACAGCTGGTACAATTTGGACCTTTTGCGTCTTAAACGTAAAAGAGACAAGCTGTACAAGAAATGGCGTAGAACTAATATGCATATGTTTTTGAATAGGTACACACTTAGATTTTTTTACAGTATACTGTAATTTTTTACCGAATATGAAACAGCTGAACATTCGGTAATCGATTCGGTAGTTTTTAAGTTTTACAGTACGTTCAGTTAATTTAACTTCGCTACTGAGCTGTCAAAATTTCCCGAAACGTTCTGTAAATATTAACGAGCAATTGGTAACGCGCACTGTCACATTTTTACCGAAAATAATGTTAAAAATACACAGTTGCTCATCAAAATTACAGATTCGTTTGTAAACTTTTTTTTCTTGCCTTCAACATTTAAGATAAATAGGATAAATGAATATGTTTCTTGGCATATATTTGCGATTCATTGTTGATTATGAGGATTATTCTTTTAAAATGTACATTTCATTGAATGATTTTTGGTCAATTGAGGCTTGTCAACAAAATTTCCCCCGTAGTTTTTAGGTTTCCCACACCTCGAAAAACCGAGGAAATAAATAAGAAAAACTGCTTATCCTCAGGTTTGCAATTAACATTGAAAACAGCGAAGCACTCACACAGTACGCTGAAACAATATTCTACGTCTATTTTTGTGTATATTGTCCAATAGTTCCATGCAATGCGTCCCTCCGAAGCATCCTCCATTTAATTCCCTTTCAAGAACAAAATTGGTACTTCCACTTTGGTTGAGAGTTGAAGTCATTCTGAATACAAAATTCATTAAAATTCAAGTCATTAAAATCAAGGACTCCAATTTTGTCCAATATTTGCTCCATTTTAGGCACTTACTCTTGGCTACACCGTCAAACAACAGATTTGGCGAACATTCGGCGGCAAAGGTCGAGTTTGACAGCATAAAATAAATTTACAATTTGTTCGGTACTTGTTCTACAGTTTACTTTGCAAAAGAAAAAAATTACAGTACATTTGTAATTTTTTTTACAGAGTTGACTGCAATGATTTACAGTTTTGATCGGTATTTTTATTTTACAATTTTCGGTAGTTTTCTATAAATTACAGAAATCCGGTTTTTTTGATTGCTAGAATTTTGTAAATGTCATATTTTACAAAATTTTCAGTGAAATTTCTGTTTTACAGACTGAGTTCAGCAAAAAAAAGTACCGAACATAATTTTGCAAATTTAGTGTGTACAAAGATGCGCGTAACAAATGTATGCAATCCGTTAAACAAACTCGTTGTAAATATATATACAGGTAATTTGATTTTCATCAAAACAACAGCAAAGAGTTATGGAAAATTTTGAAATGTTTGTTAAAACCTAGTAATTGCAAACCGCGATCTATAACATTCAATGGCACATTAGAACAGTCAAAGGGCATCATTGCATGTAGGTTTAATGAATATTTCGTCAATAGTATGTTGTTAATCAATCAATTCATTGAACTAGTAGACGAGCCAGACGAAATAGAACAGCCGATTAATATTAACCATAGTTTTTTTTTTTAATATCTTTATTATCGTGGCTTTCAGCCTCCTGGGCTGGTTCGCCACTTATTAACCATAGATTTCACCCAATAACGTTAGAGGATCTTAAATCTATTTGCTTTTCTTTGAACAAAACTGACGGTACCAAGGCTTTTAGCTGCAATGAACAACACCATTGCACGGTGGTCAAAAAGATTTTCGATTTTAACGCTCTTAACTCATAGCTCCCTAAATAGTGGAGCTAGAGCCATTACGTCTTTGGCAAAGTTGCTAGATATAAAAAGCTTCATATTTTGACGGCATGACTTTATATCAATCCCCCTTAAAGTGAGATAAAAATTCAACTTTTTCAGGATTTTGAGATACAGAGTTGATGTTTTCAGCAAAATTGTAGAGAAAGTCAATACAAGCAACTATGCTAAAGACATAAAAATTGCATGTTTCACCCCATTGGAGATAGAAAGAGTTTTTTAAGAATTTACCCCCCAAAATACATTTTTCACTGAAACATTTCGTTTTCAATTTTAAGGATGTTCTACAAAGTTATTTGCAATATTTAAATACATAACTTTTTAGAAAATACTATACCTGCATTATATCACTGGGATGAGTTATTGATTTTTTTTTTCCGTTTTTTTCGTCGTATTTTCGAAGGCTGTACCACACTAGGAGCATGTAGGAGCAGATAGACTTGGATGTATGTATGTAATGTATCTAATAGTACAATCAATGAGCTTACAAGTGGTGCTTAGTTTGTCCGTCCACGACCGTCTGCTGGGTAGTTATGCTCTAAACAAATTTCATTGTTTTTACTACACAGAAAAAAATAATTAATTTTAACAAGCGCGTAAAATTTCGCCTCGTTTAATTCCAAGCCAAAGGATGCGTAAACAACGCAATTGGTTATATTCTTTGATGAGCCATACAATAGTGTTTGCAATCTTTCAAACAACAGGCTTGATTCAGGCGTTATCTGGCTTAAATTTACATAAAATATCCCATTATTTTCTGCCAAATCTAGCATTCCCTTTATGTGCATTAGATAACGCAGAAAACTCAATGTTTGTTTTTATCTGTGTATATATAATTATTCAAACAGTATAAAAAATTGCGTTGTCATGGTAACCATACCTTCAAACTCATTATGTTTAGCATAATTGTACATTTTGTTTTTGTCAATATTTTTATTCATTATATGTTACTATTATTAACCTGATTTTTATTTCAATTATTATTATTTATTAATTAAACATTTGTTTTCGAAGCCGTTTTTAATTGCAACCGCGTCTTTTGTTAGTAGCTGTTTATCATCGCCATACAATGGTTTCTCATGCTATTTCAGGAGATCGCAATTCGTATCCTTTTTGATAGTTTTTATTAGGTTTTATATATGCAGAGCCAAACCAACCGAAATGAATAACACCGCCAAAGTGCATGAAAGTGCAGTGCAGTAAATGAAACAACTTACGAATTCGGATTATCTACATTTCATGTGTGGATACGGCGTAACGAATATTAGGTTGGAAGAGGTATACTGCCGTTCTACGCATAACTGTCCCATGTTGCTTTTGGTCAAATTGCAGCTTTTTCAATATATGTTAATTTTTTTACTATACTATTGAATACAAACAAAAAACTGTTGCAAAGCAAGATTCTACGCATATCAGTCCCACTGAATATTTTACCGTATTTTACATACAAAAATAATGTTATTGTTTGTAATACCACAGATTACATCGAAACTTAGCCACATCTTCAAATACCACTCATAAATTTGTGGGTTTTACCACGAATCTTACCAGCCCTACACAATAGTGACGCAAAACTTAAAACGCTTTTTTCTCAGCTACAATTTTTGCAACTTGGGACAGTTATGCGTAGAACGGCAGTATATGCTTTATATACTATATAATATATGGTATATGCATTATTTTATTACTGATACCAAAGAATAAATTTATAAAACTTTATTTTTCAACAGACATCGAGAGTTCAATACCCGTTTCTAGTATCATCAGATCCATTGATTACAAGCATTTGTGGTTTGCCAAAAAAACATGAGAAACCATTGTCTGGCGATGATAAACAGCTACTAACAAAAGACGCGGTTGCAATTAAAAACGGCTTCGAATACAAATGTTTAGTTAATAATAAAATATCGAGATTACAGCGTTTGCAAAATAAGATAATGCGTTTGACCTTGAGATGTAACAGGTTCACTTCCTCCTCTTTTTTGTTAGATGCCCTACAGTGGCAATCGGCGAAGCAGAGAGTTGTGTATTTGACAATGGTGTTCATTTTTAAAGTAATAAACGGTTTGCTGCCTCGATATTTGTGTAATCGAATTGAAAGAGGAAGTGATATTCATAGATATAACACTAGAAACGCGGATGATGTTAGAACACCATATTTTTTGTACAGAGCTTCGCAAAATTCGTTGTTTTATAAAGGTATAAATGTTTTCAATTCGATGCCTATACACATCAAACGTGCAGCAACACTAACAGATTTTAAGAGACAATGTATTTCACACATCAATGCTGCCTTGATGTGCTACTCTGTTAACTTTTTACTCTTGACTAATTTTGTATCTTGACGATGTTATTACAACGGATATTTTTGTATGGTTTATTGTTAAAAGTTTTATATTTGTCATGGGGCACAAACAAACTATATTTTTCACCTCGATGATGACGATGGATTTAAAGTTTTTATTTATTATTGTAATTAAAAATAGTTTTAATTTTTTGTGTAGTCTACAAAAGTTAGAGCCTCGCGCGGTATAAAGGACTTCTTTTTGGAATTAACGAGAAAAATATTGGCCTATGCTTGGGAAGATGCCATGACATAGTAGTGGGTTGTCTGGATGATTGTCGGGGAATTCCCTGCCAATTCTGTTGTGGTTCAAATTAAAAGTTTGAATACGGCCGGTCCGGGATTTTTTCGGTTTGGAAATTTTCTCGATTTTCCTGATTGGAGATATCCTTGGTCAGCCCAAAACTAAGGTGGTGGTTCCATTAGTGTTGGAACCTCATTGACTTTGTAGCGGGCAGGATTGGATATTGGATTGTCTTTTGATAATGTCCTCATACGGGGTCTTTAAGAACAAAAAGAAAAAAGACAACCGCGTAGTTAAGTTTAAGGCTAGGCTGGTAGCCCAAGGCTACGCCCAACGGTTCGGCGTCGACTTCGAAGAAGTGTTCGCTCCAGTTACTACTCAAGCAACATTTCGTACGTTTTTGACGGTGGTGGCAAAGCACAGCATGGTCGTTCAACATCTGGACATCAAGACGGCCTACCTTCATGGAAACCTCGAGGAGGAAGTATATATGCGACAGCCACCGGGATTCTCGAAACCCGCGAAGGAGGAGCTGGTGTGCAGGCTACAGCGCAGCATCTACGGGCTGCGCCAGTCTGCTCGCTGTTGGAACAAGCAGCTGCATGAAGTGCTGGTGCGAAACGGTTTCAAGGCTACGGTGGCAGATCCCTGCCTCTACATTCGGAACAGCGGAAAAACGAAAGTACTACTGCTAGTGTATGTGGACGATCTTCTTCTTGCGCCAACAAATGCAACCAAAATCAAGCTTATTCAAAAGTTCCTGAATGTGGAATTCGATCTGATCAATCTCGGGGAAGTGCGACACTTTCTCGGGGTAGAAGTACGACGTAAAGGCAATGAGTTCAAGATCAGTTTGCGCAACTACATCGACCGTTTGTTCAAAGAACACGGAATGGAAGAAGCGAAGGGTGCAAAATCGCCAATGGATCCAGAATATTTGAAGGTTGCCGATTCAGGAAGTCCTTCCGACGATCCGACGAAGTATCGCAGTCTTGTAGGTGGCTTTCTCTACTTGGCGGTCGTAGCAAGACCGGACATCGCGGCTTATGCTGCGATTTTGGGAAGGAAGTTCAGTGCACCATGCGAACCTGATTGGACAGCAGCAAAGCGTGTGCTGCGTTTCCTGAAACGAACGAAAGATTACCAGTTGCAGATGGGTGGAGCCGTTGATCAGCCATTGGTCGGATTCTCCGACGCAGATTGGGCTGGTGATGTTGGAAGTCGCCGATCCACAACCGGCATGGTTCCAGTTCGGAGGCAGCACTATTTCGTGGGCAAGTCGTCGTCAATCGTCCGTTACCCTTTCGTCCATGGAGGCCGAATACGTCGCGCTCAGCGAAACGTGCCAAGAAGCGCTGTGGTTGCGACAGCTGCTCCACGACTTCGGCAAACAGCAAGACAAACCTACCGTAGTGATGGAGGACAACCAGGGGTGCTTGGAATTTGTACGATCAGAGAGAACCAGCAGACGCTCCAAGCACATTGACACCCGTGAGCGATTCGTGCAGGAGCTGTGTTCCAAGAAGTCAGTTGAACTACTGTACTGCTCGACGGATCGTATGGCTGCTGACATTATTACCAAACCCCTGGTTCCGCTGAAGCACCAGGAGTTCTGCGAGCTGCTTGGACTGAAGCAGGACTGCTGAGGAGAGTCTACATTGAGGGGAAGTGTGGAACGGTGCAATGCCATACCTCTTGATCCGTACATTGCATTGTTCACCTGCAGTACCTACATCTTGTGCCGGCTGCTCTGATAGTTTCGCAACATAAACATAAACATAAGTATCCATTCTCGTTTTCGCGAGACCACGTAAATGTGTTTTTTTTATATTTTCAATAAAGTGTTCGTATGTTTTAATAGTAGTTCGCGAGTTCTGTTGATTTCCCCGAGTTGTATTCCGAAATTCCACCTTGTATTTTTTTCCGTTGCGTTGCCACCTCCCCCCCTCCCCCCCTGGAGTCTACCTACCGTGACTTTTTTGTAAAATCAGGAATCATTGAAAATTTTAGCCTAATCAGCACTGGATTGCCAACCGGCTGTGAGCTGTAAGTTGACTCAACGCCTTCCTTGCTGTTGGTTTGAATCGGTTCAATTGATTTTTAAGTTAAATACTTGTTTGCGTTCTCAATGAACGTACTGCCTGTCATATTAGCATGGGTCTGATTGAACCGACAAATTCAACACTGAAATTGAAATTTATTTCCCCTACTTATTTCGCGATCTTTTGAGCATTTTTGTTAGTAATTTATGTGTGATATTGTGCACCTTCTGATGACAAACTGTTCATAGGATGCGTAAATTGGTTTTCTCCATAAGGACACTGGCGTTCGGTAGAAGATGGACTGAATATATACACAAACACATTTTATTTACATTAAAATTCAAATTGTTATTATAAATATATTATAGTATCCTAATGGCAGGTGGGACCAGCATAAGAAGTTAGGTTTCTTTATCCATGATTATACAGTTCGAATTCACAGCAAGCATCGTATCGTACAACTTTCGCACTTATGGCCTGATCGATGCTTTTTGTTTCGGACCTCGTTTCGGCTGCTTCTCTCCATTTTATTCGGTGCATATCTGCACCTCGCCAAACTTGCTGTCTGCGAAGGATCCAAATGTCGCCTTCAACTTGATCGATCCACATTGCTCGTTGCCTGACGGATCGTTTTCGAAAATCAATTTTACTGGGCTGTCATCTGATATTCTTACAATTTTAGCATTATGTAAGAATAAAGGTTCTCCGATAAACTGATGCAATTCGTGGTGCGTTTGCCTTCTCCACGTTCCGTCGTCTATCTGCACTCCACCGTAGATCGTACGTAAAAACCGTTAGTCCTCCTCTAATAATGCCCTTGTTTCGTGACTGTAGAGGACTACCGGTTTAGTTCATGTCTTGTAGATAGTCAACTACAACTACAACTACCAACTACCGCGTGGTTTCATCGTTAGTTGACTGTTGTTCTATCCAAGCTGACATCGACGCATTGTTGGATTGGTGCATGCTAAATGGCATGGAAGTCAACGTCCGTAAATGTAACGTCATCACATTCTGTCGAACAGGGAATGCAACCATCTTCGATTACATAATGGAGACAACCAGTATCGCTAGAGTGAGCACAGTAAAGGATCTCGGTGTACTACTTGACAGCAAGCTAAACTTCTCACAACAAATAGCAGCAACGACCGCTAAAGCCTACGCGGTACTTGGATTCGTCAAACGAAATACTAAGCAGTTTTAAAACGTTTATTGCTTGAAGTCGCTCTACTGTGCGATGGTACGTAGTATATTAGAATTTGGTGTTCAAGTGTGGGCACCATACCATGCCGTTCATATTCAACGAATTAAGCGAATTCAACGCAACTTTCTTCGGTTGCGCTCCGCCGGCTCCTGTACGACTGCCCCCCCTACGAACAGCGATGCGCTTTGGTACGCTTACCGACGTTGGCTAATAGAAGGGTTCTTTTGTAGCGACTCTTCATTTTTGACATCCTCTGTTCAGCGCTCCTGAGTAACATACAACTTAACGCTCCAGCAAGAATTACTCAGCGTTTGAATTTCCTTCGGTTATCTACGCATCGTACTTTATTCGGACAGAACAATCCATTTGACGTTTGTTGCCGTAGGTTTAATGAAGTGTCTGACCATTTTAATTTCAACACATCTAAGGCAATGTTTAAAAATAGCATTAGGTTATAGTATAATCTGTCTGTACGAGTTTTTCGAAGACAAGTAAATAATTAATAAACTTTGTAATTCGGCGAACTTTGTTAGCTTTTAGCGTCTCTCAGAGTTCAAAGTAGGCACGATTGTCAGCCATAATGCGCCTTTGTATTTCTCAGGCGGTGTCGTTATCGGCGGTCACCAATGAGAAAATAAACAATGATTTTATTTTTGGTTTATTTTTATTCCTATTTGTTAACCGGAATTGTTTATCTCAATTGAATTCCGCTGAACGGCTCTTTGGTAAAAGATATAACATCACTGTGCCTAAAAATTACACTAAGAGTGAAAATTAAAGCTTCATTCAAAAAAATATGTTTTACAACGGTCTGCAATAGAAAAAGATAATACGTCATTTTGATAAGTCAGTTTCATAGATGGCATGTTACTTTCGTCAAATTGATACGCCATTCACTTGCTAAAGTGATCTTACACCGTTTTGTAAAAAGATAGTTAAAATTTTCAAGAACAATCAATCAAAAAGTTCATCAAATATGGGCATATATACATGATTTTGTAATAACATGCCATGAACAACGCGTTTGTTTACGTGTTACGTTAAAATACTATCCTTAATCCAAGCTAAAGCTATTATCACACTGCATGAAGATACGCCAAATATTTTGCCAATCAATACTGTTTGCAAAGTCGTTGGTTCACATTATTACACTTTGATTATTTTCGGAAAATATTTGACAAAAGATTGTTTGGCCTAATATGGAACTCGATTATTTGACAAACGTTCATCAAATATATTTGATGGCGTATTAAACTGATTGCAAATGATTGCATTTATATATTTGATTGTTTGTTTGTCATTGTGTTGTTTGTGTTGTGATTAAATTGGGAAGCTTTATTTGTAAAAAAAAGTATGAATATTCCCGTGTTCGCTGCTATTTTGGGAGCAGCATATCTGCTGTTGGAAGAAGACCAGCAAAAATCTTTTGTAGTGTTTTGAGTGAGGAGTGTTCTAAAAACGATAGACCGAAGAACCGAACGATAGACCGACTGCTAAACAAGCTGAGATGTGACCATTCAAAACTTTTCCAAAATTTCGTGCGGATCGACTGGCGATTTTAATTACCTGCTAAATTTGGTGACTCCGTATAAACAAAACCAGGATACGTATTTGAGGGAAGCGATTCCAGCTGGAGAAAAACTGGCATTAACTGTGTGGTATTTGGCAACTGGCGAGAGCTTCAAGTCGCTTCAGTATTTTTTACGTAAGACTTACGTCTTCCTTTTCTATTCCTGTATATATGGACGCCGTTTTAAAGTTCCTGCAATCGAAAGCGTTACGTAGGTTTGGAGACTTTGAACGATAATATCTCCTCTCTGGGCCACAGAAATTTTACGATAAGTATTTCATTCGAAAGGTAGAACCTCAAAGCAGAATCCCTGATGCTGAACTTTATTCACTATATTTGTTTAAACTAATTAAAAAGTAATTAAAGACAAATATCTGAACGCACAAAGCTATTGGTCGAAAATGACATCATATTTGCGCCACGCTCTGATTGGTTAATACTGCCATAGTTACCGTGCCATCGATTATAAAACATGTGGGGACGTCCAACCATCAGTTACAGCTGTGCACTCGTAAAGGAACAAGGGAAAGGCAAAATTCCGCTCGAACCGCGTCGGATTGCAGTTCCCAGTCGGTCGTATTCACCGTCTGCTTCGGAAGGTCAACTATGCCGAGCACGTTGGTAGAAAACGCCGCCGTCAAGAAGACCAGAATCATCCCACGTCACCTGCAGCTGGCCATCCGCAACGATGAGGAGCTGAAAAAAACTTTTCTCCGGTGTGACCATTTCACAGAATGGTGTCCCGCCAAACGTCCTGCAGCCCAAGAAGACAGAAGAGAATTTAAATCGGGAACCATGTTCCCTCCGTAAACAACTACAATTCGTTCTATTTAGGACAATCAAATCAATTTACCGACTAGAGAGTATGTTTGATTTAAATTATTCTTGCGTTCATCGACATTTTCATTACCATGCACCGGTTCAACATGGTGTTGCTTAAAAAGACGCGTCCCAGAGAAAATGGCCAAATCAATCGCCCTCGTCATCTCCGTGGTCAAGTGGTTAGCGGCGTTACGCGTCGCTCAAGTGATTGCTATGAAGTAAGGGTTCGATTCCCGTTCCAGCCCATGGAACTTTTCGCAAGACGTAAATGTCCATACTGGTCTCCAGGGTGAAAGGTTAAGTTGTTCGTGGTAATTCGCTCTATGTTCAATGTAAATGTAAACATAGGATCTCTTTTACACTTACAAGCACTAAATTCGACCCGAACTGCAGTTTCTATAAATTTTCGTGAAGAATCAATAGTAAAGCCTAATAGCATAATGTTTTATGGTTCCTTATAGACTGAATAAAATATGGTAGAAATTTATTAATTCGATGACATGAATTTATACATAACAACAAGCAGTCCTACGTCAACTTTGCAGTTATGTCACTGACATAACTCACCCTTTCGTTTTTTTTGTGTGATCTTTTAGTTTTGTTTAGTTTCATACAGTACCTCACAAAAAATTTAAAAGCTACGCTTCCTTTAGTATTTATTCGAAATAAAAAAAAAACGTATCGGTGTTTTTGAAGGGCATCTAATGGTTCTGCATTGTAGGTATTTTGTTTTTTTAAAGCGAAAACATCCTTGTATTGCTCACTATCAATTAACTATGTAATTCCACAATATGAGATCCTGAAAATAAATCGATGAGACTATTAATTAATGGATTTTCTGCTTTCAGGAATGCTTCAAAAATCTTCGGCCGAAACTAAAGCTTCTAACTAGCTATGACGTTAGCAAGGATGCAATCGAAAATCTAGGAAAGAAAATGTATCCCTATTTGTTCAATGTTCGGGACGAGGACGATCGCAGCCTCAAGACAATCCATGAAAATGATACCGACAAGGACGACACCGTAACTGAAGACTGCACCTCAGAAGCGTTCGGAGATTCCGAAGACGACGATGAAAAACCACGAATCATGCGGGACGAAGATGAAGATGGGTTGGATGAGGACATGGCTGATGATGATGATGATCGCGAAGACGATGATTCAAATCAAGAACTCGACCCACTCGTGAAGCCACCACCGGCAGAGAAAACGGCGGAGGATCTGGAGTTTGAGAAAGAATTCGAACGAATGGCTACGGAAAGCTTTTTGGAACGGTTGAAAGAACCAGTCAAACTTAATACCAAAGATATTCCGGTGCCGATTACGATGCGAAGCAGCGGAGCGAAGAAGACATACGAACAGTTGCAGGTAATTTCTAAACGAAAGCCAATCCATTCACTCAAGTGAAAATAATTTAAAATCAAATAATAATAGGGTATGGAACGGCTTAAGCACCCCGGGACCCTATTCCAAGCACGATGTAAACGTTAACCTACAACGCTTATTTTTTGCAGTATGGTGCTTCACTAGATGAACACCATACTGCAAAAATGCGCGTTATAGGTTAACGTTAACCCCGTGTTTGGAATAGGGTCCCGGTGTGCTTAAGTGGTAACCTACCTTATGTATATGTGCCTCATTGTGATTCTAGCTATCAGGAGGCAATACTCGTAGAACCAGTGCTGTTAATAGTCATTTCGACTCAATGCGAGTCATTTGCCGGTAATTCGTTCCAGAAGTTGATGTGTGATACAATTGTTGTGCTTGATTATTTTCATAAATTTGTAAATTACATTATGAATACTCAAACTTCAACACCTAATACGTTAGAGCGCATATTAAAGGTAGGGCAACACGCTGTTCGCCAAAGTTGTGGACTCGTATTCGAAATGGCTATTTACAACACTGCCATGAATCATAATCTTAGCAGATTTAGTTTGAGTTTAAAAAAATTAAAGTTTTGGCACTACTTACCTTATTATCGTCAATACATGTCTGCTCCATTTGACACAATTTAGAGACGTTTTTGACGTAGCATTGTTCAACTTGACATGAAAGTTGTCAGTATCATCGTTATCTACTGCTTTCTGCTGTTTTTATTAGTTGATTTTAGGCAAAACAATTTTTATCGATGTAGTATTAGTGGATAGTATTAAGTTTGATGAGGTTGCATACAATAATTTTTGTTTCAGAATCACGTTTTTCAAAGGTGAATATATTCACTTCAAATCAACCAAAACCCTCTGGGCCAAATGTTTAAATTATACAAATTGATTTTGTAGGGTTTTAATGTGTGCCGAAACCGACATTAACCCTTTTTTGTAAAGCTAAAAAATACCTCGTTTTAGCTTCAATGAATATGTGAAGCATTTGCAGTAGAATAACTTATTTTTATTCTTTTCCAGGAAAATAAGGACAAGTCTGACAAGGTACCGTTCGTACTAATGGTTCGAGGAAAAGGCAAACAGCAGCAATACAAGCCATTCGAAGCCCCCTCGGACAGTCAGTTAGCAATATACCTGAAGGATCAAGAGCAGAAGATAAAAGAAGAAAATGATAGTGTAAAAAGGTTGACCTTGAATATCACCGAACGACTGGAAGAAGAAGATTACCAAGAGTCTTTGCTTCAAAGTCAGCGCTCGCCGGCAAGCAGTAAAATACGAATTCAGAAAACACCAAAGTTTAAACACCCCAAGGGAGCTCCTGATGTTGATGCGATCTTTCATTAATCAGTTAGCTTTGTTCGTCCTTTTCTATTAATATTAATACAAATAAATGAAAATAAACATAACGCTGCACATAAGATTCAAAGGGTTTGTAATTTACGTTTTTCGAGAGCAAGCAAATTCTGAGATTTTATTGAAACTAATACATTGCATAACAGTAATCACTTTCTGACGCGTGGTTTGATTCGTGGAAGTAGCGGAAAATATATAATTTGTTTTTAATAATTGCTAGCGTATTAATATTTTATGGTATTGTTAACAGGAAATGAGCGACGGAGGCCCATGCATTTTTCTCGATCGATGAACAAAGAGTCAACTTTGAGCTTAAGGTTGTGCTCTAGCTGCGATTTTGTTTTAAGCAATTGCTGATGCTGTGCTTCTGCTTCCTGTAATTTACGATGTAACGTTGCAACTGAGTCTTGAATCGTACAAACTTCCTCCACCAGGCGGAGATGAGCATTATCACTGTTGAAAAAATATCATAATTAGCAATAAATCTCGGTGATTGAACGAACAACATGATAAACATACCGGCACATTTCGATACCAGGACGATGAGCACGTGCCTCTAATCTGGTCTGTGCCACCTTCATCGGATTCGATTTGTCGTTGACAGCTTTGCGCAGAAGCTCAATATGTTTTTCCACATCAAATATTTCTTGTTGGGTCTGTGAATGGGAAATACATTATGTTAAGGTCCTAAATACAATTATTGCTTGTTCATTATTATAGTGAAATGGGATCAAATCCTTCCTGTTCCACAAGAATGCTACTGCAGCATACCTTTGTTTAAATTCTATTATTTGATTATCAACAGTCTTATCTGGTGTGCAAATGATAAAAACAAACTATCTTAACGCAAACAAAAACTGTCTTTTTATATTAGTTTCGCGAAATATTAAAATCGAAAACAGACGACACACCATTAAAGTCCCGTTGCAAAGCAATCATTCCAGAGTTCGTCCCGTAGACGGTTCCTCTGTGTGGAACTCTTAGGAGGGAGGTATTTCGTAAGGCTACGAGCCTGGAGTGGAATATCGGCGAGCAGTGAAGGGCAGTCTATTCGATCACACAGCAAATCTGCGACGATGAGTGCCTTTGCGGCTTCACGATGGATTTGAAGAGTGTCTAGATGAATTCTAGACTTTCATTAATTACAGCGCCATTATAACACTTACGAAGCATTTTTTAGTACAGATCAAAACACAACAGTGCTGGCTAGCATACTCTACAAATAGTAGAATGAAAAACGTAAACGTGATTGGTTTATGAATGGAAGAGAGCGAGCCCGGAGAGAATCTCTCAATTGTAGATTCGCCCTAATGAAAAAAAACCCTAGAATTATAAGGCAGCGACTCTCGTAACTCGAAAGGTTGAAAGGGCAGTTCAAGGCAGTCTACGAAGAGCGTAAAAAACATCGTTGAATTGACTCAATACGTTCGACGCCATTTTGGAAATGGGGGTGAAGGACAGGGGAAGCATATTCCAGGGTGGACTTCCCCAACGAAGACTACAGCGACTGAAGGCAGTACACGTCTCGAAATTCTTTAGCCACGCGAAAAATGAAGCCGAGATTTAGGGAAGCTTCAACCAAGGAATAGCCGAAGATAATAGGAGACTTCTTCCTAGAAAAAATGACAACGGTTCACTTTCCCGGATTCAAGAGCATACAGTTCACCTCGTATCAACTCGTAGCGAATCCAGGCGAATGTAGATTTTGAGGTCGTCAACAATGCATAACCGATGAGATTCAAGGAATAGGTTGACATCGTTGAAATTCCGTAGCCCGCGGAATCACAGGACCTCCAATGTCAGGTTAATGCGTGAATTTCCACCACGTTCCCTCTGTTGGTGAATGACAGGACAATGCGTACCATTGGCACTTCGTATACCTGCAGGTGTGGGAAGTAGTTCGCCTCCCCGCGATGCACCCTGGAAACGTTAAGCTCCCCTTAACGGCTAAACGAACTACAACAGTGGAAGCGCCTTATGGCGCAGGAGCCGGCAGGAGGTCGTAAGCGGTCGTGACATGGGGAACAGGGCCGATCCTGGGCTGCACTCCCAGACGTTCCGACCCCGGTCCTGGCGCTGGCTTTCTCGATCGGAGGAGGGACCATACGACGCGAGGTTCGGCAGGTACCGTAAGCGGTCGGGTAGGGAGATCGCGGACAATCTGGACAGACCACCAGACGTCCCGAACCCTGCTTGGATCCAGGAGCATCTCGATCGAATCAACGTCAGGTCGGCGAAGCTAACTACTAAAGACCTATGTAGTTAGACATAGTGGGTGCGTAAAGCACACTAGCCCCCTCCCTCCTGAAGTAATACCGAAAGGGGAGGGCCGGGGCTCAAGGCACGGGTGGGTTTTTAGTGGGTCGAGAAATTGGCACTCTCATCCCCACACCCTGAGTTCTTCAGGAGTCTGTTTGCAGATTTTCCATCCCGTCAAAAAAAAAAAAAACCTGCAGGTATAAAGTTAGTCATACTATGATCCTTAGCCTCTTATCCAGTAACTCCTATCCCTACCTCCTTGTGGTGCCGACTAAGGTATGAGTAACCATTGTGCAGTCTATCTGAGCGTCTGTTCTCCATGTCAGGGGCGGCTCAAAACAGCGTCTGTTCTCCATGTTAGGAGCGGCTGATCATCGTCCTCGTGCTAGCGTAGGACTCTATACAATACTGTGTACGACGGTCCTCCGGCGAGCCAAAGAGTTGGGGAAGGCCCAACAAGCCGCCCAAAAAAATTCAATGTTACAAATAATACAGAAGTTAATACGGACCAGAACAATCGGCAAAGACCTAGGCGACGAAATAACGACTACGATTGGAAACTCGGAACATGGAACTGCAAGCGCTCTGCATCTCTGGCTGCGATAGGATAATCTACGATGAACTTCAACCACGTAATTTCGTAGTCATAGCACTGCAGGGGCTTTGCTGGACAGGACAGAAGGTGTGGAAAAGCGGTACAGACCGGTAATAGGGCCTAACAGCCTGTTTACCGTTTCGAACGATAACGGCCAACGATGCATGAACTTTGCGGCCTCCCGTGATTTAGTAGTCCGAAGTACCTTCTCCCCCCGTAAAGACATCCACAAAGCCGATTGGAGATCACCTGACCAACGAACAGCGAATCAAATAGATCATGTTCTAATCGACGGGAAATTCTTTTCTGATATCATCAACGTTCGCACTTACCGCAGCGCGAATATAGACTCGGACCACTTCCTAGTTGCAGCATATATGCACTCAAAACTCTCGGTGTACAACACGCGTTGAATTCGGACGCCACGACCTAACATTGAGCTACTACGGGAAACCGGAGTTGCCCAGAAATACACACAACAGCTAGAAGCAGCCCTACCAACGGAGGAGCAGCTTGGCGCAGCTACTCTTGAGGATGGCTGGAGAGATATTCGAACCGCCATTGGTAGCAATAGTGACACTAGGTACTTCTGCACCGACTCGTAAAAATAACTGGTTTGATGGGGTATACAAGCAGTTAGTAGAGGAGAAAAATGCAGCGCGGGCGAGAATGCTGCAACACCATTTGAAAGCGAACGTGGAACAGTATAGACAGGCATGCAACAGGCAAAATTCTATTCGAAGGAAAAAGCGACAGATGCAAGATCGAGACCGCGAAGCAATGGAAGCACTTTACCGTGCTAACGACACCCGCAATTTCTACGAGAAGTGGAACAGCTCGCGCAAAGGCAACGTACCACAAACCGATATGAGCAGAGACCTCGAAGGCAACGTTCTCACAGGAGAGTGTGAGGTGCTGGAAAGGTGGAATAAATCTAGGAACACGTCCAAAAGATGACGGGATCCCGACCCCATCATTTCAGGAAGTTAAGGAGTTGAGGAAATTGGGCGGTTGAAAAACAACAAAACTACACTGGTAATTACCAAGATTTGGGAGGAGGAATGTTTACCGGAGGATTAGATGGAAGGAATAGTGTTTCCCATCTATAAAGAGGGTGGCAAGCTGGATTGCTGCAATAATCGTGCAATCACGCTACCGAGCGCCGCCTACAAATTGCTCTCACAAATTTTATGCCTCCGCTTATCACCAATTTCAAACCCAGACAACCGCAAGTCGTATAACAGTGTTCAAATAGTATCGTATATTCCTATATTTTTAGTCAAAATCGCGATTAGGGAACGACGATTAATTACGTCACGCAAAAATGACTTTTTATAACCTCTTATAACTCGACTAGTCGAGTTATTAGTACGAGATACTGAAGAAGTCTGCACATTGTAGACGAAATACGCGTGGCTGTCAAGATAAGCAAACCCTAGTAGCACACTTGTTGTAATTCGGTTGAAATAACTTCAATTAAGTCCCAATCAAGTTACCGAAACCAATTATGACGGCTTTGTGTTGCTTGGGAAGGTAGGTGGAATTAAATGGAAAATACTAATTTTTCTTCTCATTTCTAGTTACAGGTATTCCACTAAACAGCTCAAACTCTCTAAGACTCAATACTAAGTGGAATTCATGGGGGCCTGCGCTACTACGGACCAGATTTTCGCGATTTGGCAAGTGCTGCAGAAATGTCGCGAATAGAACATGCCCACACATCAGCTTTTCACCGATTTCAAATCAGTTTATGATACAATCGATCGAGACCAGCTATGGCAAATTATGAACGAACATGGATTTCTGGAAAAAATGACGCGGTCGCTCAGAGATCGAGTGATGTGTGTCGTCCGAGTATCAGGGACACTCTGATCCTTACGGTTACGGGTTACCGCAAGGTGATGGATTGGCGTGTTTGTTGTTTAACCAGGATGTTGATGTAAGAATCTGCCGTCATTATCCCGTCGATTTTCACAATGCTTCCCACTTCACCCCACGGAAAACACCCCAGACCATTTCCTCCTCCATGCTTCTTCGTGCCTTGGATGTGGCGCTCCTGAAGCTCCTCTCCCGACTGCACCAAACACGAGCCCGCCGCTTTCGATTAAACAGCTCGAATTTTGATTCGTCCGTCCAGAGAACCGTTTTCCAGAACTCTAGGGACTTATCAGCATGCTCCTTAGCAAACTTAAGCCGTTTGGCTTTGTTTGCCTTGCTGATTTCGCGCATGATCTTGGTGTCCGTTCTCGCATCCGTTTTCCGCTTCCTGCCTCTGCCAGGGCGATCCACCACTGATCCAAATTGCTGGGATTGACACGAGTGGCTCGATTTTCAGGAAGTCCGTCCAACTATTTGGCTTCGCCGACGACGTTGATGTCGTAGCACGTAACTTTGAGACGACGGCGGACACGTATATCAGACTTAAGACTGAAGCTGGTAGGAATGGGCTTGCGATGCGTTGAAAACAAAATACATGAAGAGAAGAGGCTCACGAGAAGACAATGTTAGCCTCCTATCAACAATCAATATGCAACATGCAACTAGTGGTTTTAAATTGGTTCACTGTTGTAGAAAACCTTGGTCCGAAGTACACCTTGAAGCCAGCACTTTGCAGTTAATATTTGCTCCTTTGTTTTGATTTGCTGTGTTATTTTGACAGAATATTTAAGAGTGTGTTCGTGTGAGGTCATTATTAGCGGCGCATTATTAAGCTTGTGTCCGAGCTTCGATCGATGGGCTAGTATTGACTGAGCCAAGAAATAAATCGTATTTGTTCGAGACCTACTGGTCTAAGAGTTAGTCTATGCTCCTATCACGAGTTCAGATCGACGGTGATGAAATCGAGGTAGTAGACAAACTCGTGTATCTGGACTCATTTGTGCCCGCCGTTAACGACATCAGTAGAGAGGTACAAAGGCGCATTATGGCTGGAAATCGTGCCTTATTTGGACTCCGAAGGACGCGAAGATCGAGCAAAGTTCGCCGAACTAAGAAGTTGACCATCTACAAGACATTGATTAGACCGGTAGTTCCCTACGGCCACTAAACATGGACATTATTAGTGGAGGACCAACGCGCCCTTGGTGTCTTTGAACGGAAGAGGTGCTGCGTACGATCTACGGTAGAGTGCAGATGGAAGACGGAACGTGGAGTAGGCGAATGCACGACGAGTTGCATCAGTTGCTGGGAGAATCTCCCATCGTACACATCGCCAAAATCGGTCGAGTGCAAATAATCTTAAAAATTTCATAAGGTTCAACTTATGAACGATGCTTTTGAATTTCATAAGGTTGCCTTATGAACGGATTTTGTTTCACACGACGTTGTTCTTGTAGGCCTTTAAGCATTCCTGTTTACAAGTGTAGATATATACTAGTGGGCAAGTCACTGGACCCATAACCCCCACGTTCAAGGTTCGAATCCCGGTTGCTGAATGTTTTTATTTTTGCAACATTATTATATTTCATAAGGTAAAGTTATGAAACTCATACTGATTTCTTATAGCAAATAATCATAATGCCATCTTATGAATATCGAAAGTTTATTTCGCTGAGTGTACGATGGGCTAGGCACGTCGTAAGAATGTCGGGCGACAGCCCTATTAAAATGATTCTCGATAACGAACCGATGGGTACAAGAAGAAGAGGCGCGCAACGAGGAAGGTGGGTCGATCAAGTAGAAGGCGACCTGCGGACTCTCTGCAGACAGTGAGGCTGGCGAGGTACAGCCTTTAATCGAATACAATGGAGACAACTTCTGTGTACAGCAAAGGCCACACCGGCCTTGATCTGATTGGTAAGTAAGTCATCACTTCCGGAAGAATTAACGATGCGATTTACACGGAAGAGTACCTTATGATGCGTCATGTGCCATTCAAAAGGAAGCACAAAAGATCAACTCTGTTTGGGCCTAATCTAGCATTCTGCCACTACGCTCGACACGTGTTAGAGTGGAACCGAGCCAACGGAGTTAATTTTGTTCCAATAAATATGAACCCATCAAATTCAATGAAACTTCGCTCAATTTCGCGGCCATTATGAAGACGGAACTTCACAAACATCCCAAAACTATTCAAACAGAGCTGGAGTTAATTTTTTTTGGCTACAACGCTGATAAATTGAAATTCCCTACCATGGCCGCGGTTGTCTTCCTTTTATTTAAGACCGCACCAAAGATTGAACCAAATCCAATGAAAATATTGGACACTTCTATTAGTTCTCGTTCATGATTAAAGAACATGGAAATATCGTCGGCATAGGTGTTGAATACTGAATTTGGGAGCTTTAGAGAAATAGCATCAAGAAGTGGTTGTAAGTAAAATACAAAAAGCTGCATTGACAATGGGTCGCATTATCTTACTGAACATGCAATTTCAATTTCCTGTGTTAGGCTTCCATTTACACTGATAGGCAAAATAAAGTGCCCACCTCATCGTTTTTTCAATTTCTCTCATTTACTTGGTTCAAATTAAAGTAAACATACTGTATTTTTTTTATTATCTTATGTTTTATATTCTTTTTAAGTTTCACTTATGGAATACTGCAAAAAAAGGAGTTTTACTTATAGAAAAAAAAAACTATTTGTGTTGAAAAAAAACAGTGACAAAATGAAGTGCCCACTTCATTTAGGCTACAGAAAATATAAATTAAAGTAAAATAAAAGCATTTCAATAATTGATATGTCGTCCTTTGGCCTTCAGGACCTCCTGCAGGCGCTTCGACATGCTCTCGACCAGGTCCTTTAGGTGCTGTGGATCTAGCTCTTCCCAGGCGCGCTCCAGGGCTTCAAAATAGTTATTTTTATTGGTAACACCAGTTTTGTCAACCCTGGCATCGAGAATCGCCCACAAATTCTCGATGGGATTGAGGTCCGGGCTTTGTGGAGGCCATTCCAGCGGTTTGGTCCAACAAGACCGGAAGAAAGACTTGGTCTTCTTGGCAGTATGCTTCGGGTCGATGTCCTGCTGGAATACGAACTTCTCTTCAAGGCCCGTCTGGATCAGCGAAACCTCCAGATTTTCTCGCAGGATGTTGATGTAAGAATCTGCCGTCATTATCCCGTCGATTTTCACAATGCTTCCCACTTCACCCCACGGAAAACACCCCAGACCATTTCCTCCTCCATGCTTCTTCGTGCCTTGGATGTGGCGCTCCTGAAGCTCCTCTCCCGACTGCACCAAACACGAGCCCGCCGCTTTCGATTAAACAGCTCGAATTTTGATTCGTCCGTCCAGAGAACCATTTTCCAGAACTCTAGGGACTTATCAGCATGCTCCTTAGCAAACTTAAGCCGATTGGCTTTGTTTGCCTAGCTGATTTCGCGCATGATCTTGGTGTCCGTTCTCGCATCCGTTTTCCGCTTCCTGCCTCTGCCAGGGCGATCCACCACTGATCCAAACGTTTTAAGCTTAAGAAGAATTTTGCCAACCACTGCCTTACTGATACTGTACTTCTTAACGACAGCCCGGTGTGATTCACCGTTTTGCACATCACGAACGACCAATTTTCGGATACACAAGGGAATTGCTTTCGAAAGCACTGCGTTCTCCATTTTTTTTCAATTGAATCAAATGCGATCACGTATAAAAATGCACCAGGTTGAGCCGTTTGCTTCAAAACATGTCAAAATATCAAAACATAAACAATCGAGGGGTCTTCCAATGAAAACTTATCGAAAACATATCGATTTTTGAAGTGGGCACTTTATTTTGTCACCGTTATTTTTTCAACACAAATTGATTTTTTTTTCTTTAAGTAAAACTTTTTTTTTCAGTATTCCATAAGTGAAACTTAAAAAGAATATAAAAAATAAAATAAGAAAAAGAACTACACTGTGTTTACTTAAATTTGAACCAAGTAAATGAGAGAAATTTAAAAAACAAAAAGGTGGGCACTTTATTTTGCCTATCAGTGTATAAGAACTTTCAAGAAAGACTTATCTCAAATTGAAGCAAGAAGATCTACAAATTGTGGGTTAAAGTTCATCCTCACATTGTTCGATTAAGGAATTGGTGGCTTACTCTGTCGAAGGCAAGATCAAACGAAACTAGAAGTGCATTTTTACGCTGGTGCTTCAACTAACAAATTTTGCCCTGAATACGGCATGTTGCTTCGTAGATAGTTCCGTGTCCATTCGTGCATTTTTGGTAGTCTGATAGCACAAACGGTAGCAGGCTGTACATCCGCAGTTTTAAGATTCTTGCAAGTATTTTGTAGCCCTAATTCAGGAGGGAAATGGGACGATATCCGTTCACGGTTTTATCGCTTCCTTTCTTTTTGACCAGTACAATGATCCCGTCGTGGAATTGTCTCATAGAATTTCCCTGAAAAGCATCGTTAATGACGTTTGTAATTTCGTAACCGATGATTCGCCAAGCCTTTAGATAGAACTCTTTAGGCAATCCGTCTGAGCCTGGAGATTTTCGGGAGCAACTATTTTTAATGTCAGAGTGAATTTCATCTTGTCTTACCGGTCGTAAGAGATTCTCGTTCACATCGTTATGATCAGGAATCGCTTTGGTTGGTAGAAGTTCTGCCGATTCGTCTGTTTCTGTAGAAGCATACAAGGACTCAAAATAGGTACTAACAGTGTGTCCTATTTGATCTTGATCCTGTATTTCATGGCCATCTTCTTTCTCTAGCGCTGATTTGGTGCTTCCCGCTCTTTTTCCATCGACTTGAAAAAGTGTTGTTGATTCACCGGATCAATATGAACCCACCAAATTCAATGGAACTTCGCTCAATTGATTAAATCTGGGCCATTATGAAGACGGAACTTCACAAACATCCCAAAACTATTCAAACAGAGCTTCAGTTAAAAAAATTTTGCTAGAGCACTGGAAACACTGAAAACTTGGATGCACAAGATTTGATAGGTGGAGTGAAAAAGAAGTGCCGGCTTCTGGATGGGAGATGAAATTGAATAATACCAGTAGTGTTTCAATACCTGGAAATTTAAAGAAAATCCGATAATCGGTTTAATTTTGGTATGTAAATATATTTGTGCAATTTTAATCGATACACCCTTTAATTTTTGAAAATTGCACCCAACAAACCCAGAGGTGATATGTAGATGGTAGAGGCAACGTGGCAAGCCCTATTTGAATGACAACTAAATTGTTCGATATCATCTACATTATATTTTCATATTGATCCAGAAAGAAGCCACCTTACAGAATGAAGTCAATCTTGCCGCATTGCTGTTGTCATTATTGCCCAGCCGATATTCTAGTTAATAATAACAAACGATCAAGCAACCTTTGGTTAGAATGTGCTGCGCTTTAAACAGTTGCTGACACTTGTTTGCTTATATTGTTAGGTGTTGCTTAGGTGCTTATGGGGTAAACATTGCATCCATAGGCAATGTATTTCACATGCTGGATGAATCATTTTATTTTTCATACTGATTATGCCTTGTTTGTTAACCACAGTGCTTACCGATTCAACCATATTCTTGTAAATACCTACCTTGTGCAAGTGCAACTGCATTTTGCTCTTCGCCTCCAACATTTCCGATGACCGGTTGTTGAACGCATTGTTGGTGTTGCTCCAGCAATCCCAGACGGATGTGGCCACTGCGTTAATCAGAGACTCGGCATCACTACGCAGCTGGCAGGATTTCGAACGTTCCGAGTGAGAGCTTTGGGATTTGAGGGATGTTTTTTTTTGTACCGTTCACATCGAGGGTTATCGGTGAGTTTGTGGAAGAGAAAAAAAAATCGAACAAATAACTTCTGATTAAAAATCTGTTTAAACTCAGCCCCATAAATTACCACAATTACAAGTGAAATTATCCTGTGCTGAAATGGACGCCGGTGAAAAAAAGTTCTGTGGCAAAAAGTCACTTATGGCGGAGATATGCGGGTGGAATTGGTATGGTTGGTGCATTGCTAACAATAAATCAGCTCATTCTAGTAACAAGAGAGGAAAAGGTAGCAAATTAATTACTTGTTAATGCGTGTGCTGCTCGAGCCGGACCACGTGCCAGGCGTACTAACGGTCGGATCATATTTTTCAATACCACCGTAGTAATTAATCCCGCGGCTGTAGTTATTCAGCTGTAAACGAGACAGACGAGAGAGATAAATTAGTAAGGCTTTGATTAGTTGTAAAGGGATAAGTATCCACGTGTGATGGTTGACTCACAGATTTGGTAGCAGATTTATTGGTCGTTCAGTTCGGATAGGTTGGATGGTTAGAACAATACTGCTTTCTGATATTTACTAAACCATCACCGCGAATCAACGCTTGGTGGTTTATGCGGTGAAAATCCGCACGGTATACCTAGAAAACACTTTTGTGGAAAACAAGTGGCATAACAGATTGATGTGCCACCAGTTTCTGATTCCAATTTACAGTTTTGGTGCAATTCATGACAGTGCGATTTATTTTAATCCTGATGAAATGTTTATGTTACTAGTCTGATGTTTGGCTCGCAAGAAGCAGGTAGTGTTAGGCATAAATATTATTTTTCGAAAGATTAAACAGAAACATAAATTTTCCAAAGCAACAGATTAATGCATAGCTGATTATAATATTTCGTAGAGACTTCTTTGTGTAACTCCATGCAATTCACTGCCATCGTGCTAGGCAACTGCATTTTTATACAATTTCACAATTCTAAGAATACTTTTTTCAAGTAGACGTATTCGATTTTGTTGAACAAAGAGAGAAGTAAGATTCAAACATTAAAACCTGGGAATTCTTAGAACTTCCATGCAAACAAGGCACAGAAAAAAGGCGTTCACGAAAATGAAAACGGACCGTGAACTAGTTCACGTTTTCAGGATGTTTCCCTTTAAATGCTATTTACCTCATGATTACGTGATTCAGTTCACGGTGAATTTTCTGCTACCCGAGATCTGGGCACGCTTTTTTCCGTGGGGCCCAACACAAGGAATAGCATATCCTTACCATGATGAAGCTGCTACTTTACGTAAGGGTGCTGAGAGTTTTAAGAAATTTACGTTTGAATCTTACTTTGTTTACAAACATCAGATACGTCTATTTGAAAAAGTACTCGAGAATTACTAATATTGTTGTTCAAGGCTCAAGACAAACATGGAGATCGAAGCAACCCGGGCTTTAAAAGTGTCATGTTTACCTTCTGATGCATCGTTTTCGCGAAATTCAATATTCAATGTAATATGCGAAATTGTACACCGTGTCCAATATATTCTCATACACTTTTTCCTTGCATTGGTGTCGTGCAACTACTCAACATGCTTCACGTATGTATTGGTGTAGTTTTGCACTATGTTTATACAAACGCTTTTAGGTTATGTCCGATTGTTTTCATTCGGTGTTTATCTTTTACCAGCGATGAAGGAGTATCGTGTTGTTGTGATGAAAAAGTTTTTGAAAGGTGAGCGTCCAGGCCTAGGGGTGTGTGCGCAGCAAATTTGAATCAGATTGCAGTCACTTCAATGTGAATAATCTCGATTTCCTCGATTTGCAATTTTCGGTCGATCTAGAAGCACGGTCAATTTCACTGTTTTGTTTATCTGCTCGCAACGCAATGGCAATTACGCGATGAAATAAACACAAAAATAAACGCGCATGCATTGGTGTTGCTGGCAAAAAAATGTCATCTATAAAATGTTCCCGAGAAGTTCTTAGTTTTGAGCCTGTCTAGTCCAGCAGCTGAAGACTTATTTCGTCAGCTATGATCTTCAACCGGCATGGGTGATAGAGCAACTAATTTTACGATGAAGCAATTTGGAGAGCGAGTCAGAAAAGCGAACATCAAATTGACTATCGCATACAAACATGGTAAAACTTTCACGTTAGATTGAGTTGCCAAAGAAAGATTAGAACTGAACGTTTACCGTATGCCCTCAGACGAAGAGATAAAAGACCATATTGATAATGTACGTATTGCTATTTCAACCTTGTTGCAGCGACTGGGAATACCTGTGGACGAACAACAATTCTTCGATGGCATAAACCTCCGAAATACTGAATTCAAGTTTGTCAGCATCGGTACCATTTTCGATAAGATGGACGAATTACAACTAGAAATATTAAATCAACCAGCCGCAGATGTCCAACTAGATACGGCGAAAAAATCTTCTGATCCTGAGTCGGATGCGTCACTGGAGTTTCAAGCACGAACCTAACTGATACCCGAAATTCTGCAGTTTCCATTAACTTTCCTGGCGATTATCGAGTGCAACCAGCGGGTTAATAGTCCTGAAGAAAATAAGTATATTTTTTGGCTCAGGAAGTAGAGTTAAATAGTACTTGTTAAAAATTTAACCTTGAGCTGACATCTGACGTTGCTGAAAGTCGAGTCGTTGTTAAACACGACTACTGCGTTGCATATTCTGTGCAGTAATGTGCAACGAATTGAAGTTGATGCAGTATCTTGGAATAATTCGAGTAAGCTTTATTAAATATATTTGATCGAATTCATGTGAGACGTCCCTTGGCCCAGGCGCTGTTTTCGGTGTTGGATGACCGGTAGAGATCCGGTCGTACTCGTACGGTGCGGAATGCACGAGTTGTTAAAGTCACTGTACGTAAAATGGACGCAGATCTGAATGTTTCGAGATCTGGCAATGCACACTATACCAAAATGACATCGGATTCAAGATTTCAAGAAACGTAAGCGTTCACGGAGTTTCGGAACCTTCCAAGCAGAAACGGCTCGAAAAGCAAGTAATATACAAATATTCTGCCAAATAACACAGCGAATCGAAACAAATACAAAGATTTAGTAGTACAAAAGAGTACAATAATGGGGTACTCTATAGAAATAGAGTATCTGTTGAGATCAATGGGTTTGCATAGCAGTAGTCAATTTCAAAGCGTTAATTTCCTATTGATTCCAACTTTAAGCAGTCTCACATGAATGCGATCAACTTTATTTGATAAATTATCCGGAATTTCAAAATTTAAATCAATCTAATTCGATGCATATCTAATGAATTGGTTTGACAGTAAATGCACATCTGCTGAATTTACCAACATACACCTTCGCTTTCCTTGAACTCTAGACGAAATCGTCAAAAGGTCGACAGTAACAATTGTAATAAAGACTTCAAACGTAAATTTCCTGGAAATGCCAGGTTCCAACACCTATATCCACTCCCGACGAGAAGGTAATAACCCCTGTATATGTTTCTGGTGCTATTTTGTGTTTGTGGCAGCAAGCAGATCCCAGAAAAATACGCTAGATGTCATTGTTTACAAATGTTATGTTCGACCTTTTGACTATTTCGACATGGAGTTTTCATAAGGGCCAATGTCGCAAACGTAAACAATGGCTTCTTTTGCGAATTTCTTGAAAATTCTAACTCGCTCAAGTAAACTACCACTTCTATCATAAAGGGGAATGTAGAGAATAAGGTTGACTAAAGAAAATAAAATAAAATAAATAAAAATAAATTATAACAGTAATAATACTTAAAGAAAATTAATCTACTTCTTCAAAATTACATTGAAAGATTTTGTTTCGCTCCGCAAAAGAAAAAATAAATAAGAAGAAAACATATGCTATCCTTGCTTGAATATGACTGGCTCCGTAGCTAGCCAATGAGAAGCAACAGTAATCTCACGTTGGGCTATAAAAAGCACGGTACCTCAGTCAGCAAGTGAACATTCATTCCAGTTCGTTCAAGCGACACGTACGGACGTGTTTTTCGCTATCTCGGTTCGAAGTTTTGTTTCTCGTGTTTCCCTCTCGTTCGCTTTCTCGTGATTGCGCGCCCGGCTCGTGATATTTCGCCAGCTCTTGCCAACTTGCTAGCGTTGGCAAGCCAAAGGGAAACATTGCCAGCGTGTGCAACTTTTTCCGCTCGACCTATTGCCGTCGCAATGGGTCGTAAAAACCAACACGTGGTGACAACCACGCCGGCGGCATCAGCTCCCGCAAGCACACCGAGCTGCTCCAAGCGGCAACGGCATGACGACGCCGATTCATCGGATCCCAGTGCCCGATTACTAGCGAGCAATCGGTTTGCTGCGCTCCCGGTACAGGAGGTACCGATGAAAGTGAAAATCCCACCGCTTTTCACCACGTCCAAAAACATTGCTGCACTCAAAACTGAGCTTGCAGCAATTAAGCTTAATCCACTGTTTAAGCTGTGCAGTACGGGCACAAAGATAATGTGCTCGACTGAAGCTGAGTACCGTGCTGCTGGCGCTCATCTGGTCGCCAAGCAACACGAGTTTTATACTCACTGATGTTCCCGGAAACAAGCCGATGAAGGTGATTCTGCGTGGCCTCCCAGATTACACGCCGGAATACGTCTTTGCCGAGCTGCAGGCGGTGTCATTGAAACCTTTGAAGGTGTTCGCCATCAAACGCCAGCAGCAAGGAAACCACCGGGACCAACTTTATCTGGTCCATTTGCAGAAGGGTTCCATCACGATCGACGACCTCAAGAAAATTCGGGCCATCTCCAACATCATCATCGAGTGGGACCGGTACCGCCCAAAACAACATGACGTGACACAGTGCGGTAAGTGTCTGGCGTTTGGTCATGGGACCCGAAACTGCCACATGAAGCCCCGGTGTGGAAAGTGTGCCGGAGCGCACACCACCACGGATTGTGCCCCGATGGATGAAGGTGCCTTATCAAAGTGCGCCAACTGTGGTGCTAACCACGAAGGCAGCAACCGAGCCTGTCCCAAACGAGCGGAGTATTTGGCCATCCGCAAGCAGGCGTCAACCAAGTCTCGGCATGGCCAACGCCGCCCGCCACCTCGAATGGATGAGGAGAACTTCCCGGCGCTCCGGTACCAGCGCCGAATCTACCACCAGTTCCGTTGAACCATCGCCAAGCAAACCGCCCGCCAGCATCCGTTCAGCAACGATTCGCAGCTGCCGCCGCCGCCCCCAACCCAGCTCCTCCTCCAGGCTGGGGCAATTCGAATCGCAGTACCTCCACGCAACCACACGTCGATGGACAGCTCTACGACTCGGAACAAATGGTCGAGTTCGTCCAAGAGCTCTACCGCCAACTACGTTTCTGCCGCTCCAAGGAGGAACAGCTCAAAGCCGCCACATCCGTGACGATGAAGTTCCTGTGCAAGCATGGACCATAAACGCACCATCAGCATCGCTAATTGGAATGCTTGTTCCATCCGGAACAAAACGACTGAGCTCGGTGACTTCCTTAACAGGAAGGCCATCGACATCGCCATCGTCACCGAGACACATCTCAGCCGGAACTGAACATTATCATCCCTGGATATCGGATTGTACGACTTGATCGTAGTGGCTCTACTGGAGGAGGAGTTGCGATCGCCCTGCGCTACAACATCAACTGCCAACTACTTCCGAGCTTCCAGCTGCAGTCCATCGAAGCCATCGGAGTCGAGATCGAAACTGCTGTCGGCCCTATCACCATCATCGCGGCTTATTGTCCCAAGCAAGCCAGCCTCGCTAACGGAACAACAACGATCCTTCAGAACGACATTCGCAAGCTCACTCGGAGGCAGGGACAATTTATCATCGCCGGCGACCTAAACGCGAAACACGAAACCTGGGGGAACACCCGGCGGAACCGGAACGGAAAAATTCTGCAGGAAGACCTGGAAGAGGGACATTACACCGTCCTGGGCCCGGATACTCCCACCCGGTTGAGCAGATCCGGGGTCCATTCAACAATCGACATCTTCCTCACCAACATGGGAAACAACATCGCCCAGCCGATCGCACACCAGGAGCTCAGCTCGGACCACTATCCGGTGGTGGCCGAAGTTGGCTCCTCGGTCAACCGGCATCGTATTACCAGACGGAACTACCATCGCGCCAGTTGGGAGAGGTTCCGACAACACGTTGACGACAACATCGATTTCGATATGCGCCTTGAGTCGGTTGATGACATCGAACGGCAGCTGCAGAGCATCGAGCAAGCCGATCTCCGAGGCCCGGGATCAACATGTACCGGTAACAGATCAGGTGAGTGACTCTGTACCCATTGATAGACCCACCAAAGAACTGATTCAATTGCGCAACGCTACCCGACGGCAATACCAGCGAACTGGTTTGCCTACTTTAAACAGTCATTGCAATCGGATGACCAAAATTATTAAGGCCAGAATGGTGGACCTCAGAAACAACCATTTTTCCGACAAGATCCGCTCTCTCCCAGATTGTGCAAAGCCGTTCTGGAAGTTGACTAAAATCCTAAAAACTAAGCCAAGACCCATTCCACCGTTGATCCCACTTGACAGCAATCGCTTCACGGATCGCTTAATTACTCCTGCAGAGAAGGCTGTTGAGATAGGTCAACACTTCGTCAGCTCCCACAATCTTGGACTAAACATCGTCAGTCCACACGACGCTGCCGTTAGCGAGCTTGTTAACAATATCCATCAAAGTCCCAATGACTTCTCGGAAGAGTTGGAAATCTCAGCTGACGAATTGTTGACCCATATCAAAGCGTCTAAGAACATGAAGGCCCCAGGTTTCGATAACATCTTGAACTTGAGCTCAAGCAATTGAGCCCCAGTTCTATAACCATCTGGCGATAGTTTTCAACCAATGCCTGCGACTTAGCTACTTCCCTCGTGCTGGAAGTCAGCTAAAGTCATACCCATCCGGAAACCTGGGAAAGATCCTTCGTGTCCCAAAAGCTATAGACCAATCAGCCTTCTCTCAGGAGTATCCAAGCTGTTTGAGAAAGCAATCCACCGTCGGCTTCTTACATCTGCCGACGAGCTGAACATCTTGCTTGACGAACAATTTGGCTTCCGACGTGGTCGGTCGACAACTCACCAACTTAATCGAGTCAGTAACATCCTCAGACGGAACAAGTCTGTTTCGAAATCATCTGCTATGGCACTTCTCGACATCGAGAAGGCCTTTGATAACGTGTGGCACGATGGCTTGCGTACAAGCTGCATCGCTACAATCTTCCTATCTATCCTGGTGAAGATAATTAAAAATTATTTATCGGACAGAACATTCCGTGTTTCGCTGCAAGGTGCAGTTTCCGATGCACAGGAGATTTCCGCCGGTGTTCCGCAGGGAAGTATACTAGGTCCACTTCGTTCAATCTATTCACCTCGGATATACCCCTGCTCCCTGAAAATGGATCTCTGTCGTTGTTCGCCGATGATACCGCAGTCGTCCACAATGGTAGGGTAATAAGAGCGCTTACAGCGAAACTGCTGCGAAGCCTGAATGTTCTGTCTGAATACTTCACCGAATGGAAGATCTGTATCAATGCGGCGAAGACCCAGGTCATCCTATTTCCACACTCCAACTCTCCCAGACTTGTTCCGCCTGAGGATTGTAAAATAAGCCTAAACAACACAACGGTGGAATGGGCCAAATCAGCTGTCTATCTTGGCGTTACCATAGACAGCAAGCTTATCTTCAGGGAGCAGGTTGACAAAACGGTCACAAAGTGTAACGTTCTGTTGAAGCTACTGTACCCATTGATCAACAGAAGGTCTACATTATCCCTGAAAAACAAGCTTGCTGTCTACAAACAAATCATACTTCCAGTCATCGAGTACGGCATGCCAATCTGGAAGAGTTGCGCTAAAACACATCACCTGAAACTTCAGCGTGTTCAAAATAAGTTCCTCAGGATGATCCTGAACACCCTCCGAGGACAAGAACATCTGAGGTCCACCGTCTGGCCGAGATAAAAATGCTCGACGATCGCTTTAGTGAGTCTATCAATCGGTACAGGGCACGCTGCCTCGACATCGGATCACCAGATCATCCGGAATCTGGTTCCCCACCCCTAGGATTTTCAAATTGTAGTTTTAGTTGTAGATTAGGTAGGTTATCAAATTTTAACAAACAATGCCCCAAGGGCTAAACAGAAAATTTCATGTAAAACACATAACACTTTAAACACACCAAACACATAAAATTAAACAAAGCTGAAGAGCCCAAGGGCTAAAACACTTAAAATGTAAAAAATAGTATTTAAGACAAACAAATGGAAATATAAAACATGTTAAGTAAGTCAGCAAGTGATTCTACAAACCAACGTTAAACCGAACGGACGACAACAAAATTCCAGCAAGCAGACACAACGCAGCAAGCCAACCACCACCCCGACCAGCCACGAGGTTTCTCTCAGAACCAAGCCGCATCCCGAAGCACACCACGCACCAGCCCCACCAACCGTGTGCTCGCTGCTAGCAGGCATCGATCTGACCCAACTGCGAGGTTTTTCAAGAGTTGCCCTCGCATTGGTAGTCAGATTCGAGCCGCGTCCCGCAGCACGCCGTACACCAGCCGTATCCAGCGTATATCCAAGCAACCGTGAGAATTTCGCCAGACCCAAGCCGCATCCCGAAGCACGCCGACAACCAGCCGACCGAACGTGCGCTCGTAGCAAGTAGGCGCGTAACCTAGCAACCACGAGGCGTTCGTCAGACCCAAAGCACACCACGCATCAGTCCGACTAAGCGTGTGCTCGCTGCTAGCAGGCATCGATCTGACCCAACTGCGAGGTTTTTCAAGAGTTGCCCTCGCATTGGTAGTCAGATTCGAGCCGCGTCCCGCAGCACGCCGTACACCAGCCGTATCCAGCGAGTATCCAAGCAACCGCGAGGATTTTGCCAGACCCAAGCCGCATCCCGAAGCACGCCAACAACCAGCCGACCGAGCGTGCGCTCGTAGCAAGTAGGCGCGTAACCAAGCAACCACGAAGCGTTCGTCAGACCCGAGCCGCATCCCGAAGCACACCACGCACCAGCCCGACCAACCGTGTGCTCGCTGCTAGTAGGCGCCGATTCGACCCAACTGCGAGGTTTTTTTAGAGTTGTCCTCGCAGTGGTTGGTTAATCGCGCTGTTGCACGCCATCCAACCGCTTTCAAAATGGAGCAGCACCACTTTGTTCGGGCACCACGTGATCCGGTCATACCGGAAACCGAAAATCACGACAGGGAACTCCTGTTCTGTACAATCATCGTCATAATTCACTATGATTAAGTTAGCATTCTCGAGAAATTTGCGGAAAAAGTCATTGTTTACGTTTGCGACATTGGCCCTTATGAAAACTTTTTGTCGATTTTGTCTACACGCTAAGATCAGTTTACCCAAATATGGGTAAAGAATACCCATAATCGCAAAAAGTGCACATACCCATTAATGGGTACGTGACTACTTACCCATATTTGAGTATTTTTTCCCATACAAATTTACTCAAATATGGGTAGAGTCAACTTTACCCATAAATGAGTATGTGCACTTTTATGCGATTATGGGTAAACTGAGCTGAGCGTGTAACTCAAATGCTAAATCGCTGCAAACGATCCGAGTGTGTTGCTAAATTGATCAAATGTTTTAGTTCGTTTTGAATTGACTGCACACCGATTGCAATTAACTTCACACTTGATTTCAGTGAAACATCCCTTGCCTTTTACGGTTCTAATCACCTTGTAAGACTCTAATAACATTTTAAAGAGTCTATAATCTAATAAAAAAAAACCCATATGAAGCTAGTAATGTTTACGTCAAAATTATCTTGTTAAGCAATTTTGTGGAATGGGAAGCACCCCCTTAGAGGTTAAGGTGTTTGAAATTAGTGGTGACAAACCAATAGATTCCAAGACTAAGAATGTGAAATTTCGGATGAATAAAAAAGCGAACAATTAAGATTATATTTCCCTTTTTTTATTAATCACTTTCATTAATATATATTTTACAATACTTTCTGTTTTCCTCCTTCTTAACCTATCGTTTTTTCTTCTCTTCTTTGTTTTGTTTTCACTTCTCCCCACGGTCGGTTCATTACACCGGTACTAGTGTCATCTGTTTAAATTTTCTCCTAAAGCCATCAATGGTAATCTTGTCATAGGCGTCGTTGTGTACGACGACGCATTATCTGTTGATCTCTTTTATTTTTATTTTTGTTTTTAATCTCAGCTATTTTTTCATTCTTTTTAGACAAGGACCAAACATTACTGGATAATTGTTTCAATATTTACATGTACGTTTTACTCTCTTTTTCCCTTGTAATTTTTTTTAATCTACACATGCTGCGAGCTGAAAAATGTTTCGAGCAAATAATTGTAAAATCTCGATACCAGAAAGCGAGGATTACTGCTTGAGTTGGAAAAAAAGGTGTAATAAAAAATTAAAAAATCGGGAATAAGTGACATTGTCAGGAGAAAGGGCAGACACAATGTTTTTATTTGCTGCCAGGACCGTGGTATCGTTTTTCAGCCCCATCCCATCGTTTGGGAATAATGGAGAATTGGAGGGGAAACATTCGCAGTACAATCAATTTGTTCGTTTGTTATCTTGCCAAATGAGAATGCCTCGTTGCATCCGAGAATGTACACGGTGGTACACGTGGCAAATATTCATGTCCTCAGTAATGGTTTTTTGTTTGATTTTTAAATTTGATGTTTTTCATCGTTTATTAGTTCATTATGCCGTTGGACTTCTCGGATTGTGAAGTGTGTTTCGTTCTCTTTGAGAGTGTGTTGATATGAAGTACAGAAACAGTGGCATGGCGGCAGTTTTGTCGGAGAGAAAAAATAGGAAGCGCCGCAGGAGGCTGGTGTATGACATTATTTCAGTGCAGTGGAAAATCAGATAAATTGTAACGGCACGGCGAGATGATAATTCAATACAATGAAGAGTTTATGAAGGTTTGTTTTTCATTGCATTTATGAGAACAAGAGAGCAGTTGTTGGTTTTTTCTTGATGTTGTACTTGCATGTTCGTGCAGCGATGTACAGGCTGTAATTATCCATCAATTATCAATTTATTTTGCATGCGTGGTTCCAAACACACAAACACATCATTGGGAGGAGGGAGGTGGGGGAGTCAATGGATGCCAGAACAACCAATGGCGGTGGAGGAGGCCGCTATCGTTCTGATTCTGGTTTGTATGTTTTCACATCAGTTTATTATATTTTCATTTAATATGGTCCCACAAAAAACAAACTAATGGAAATCAATCAGATTTACGTCTGTTTGTGTGTGTGTGTTTGCTGCGATGTTGTTGTTCTCGTTTGTCACTCAAGCATTGATTCAGTTTGGATTAAGTTAATTACATCTTTATTCTGAGGTTTTTGGCAATGCATCCAACAATGTTTTTCGACGGTTTGATGATATTTGTTTTTCTCTTTTCAGGTGAAATTTGCTATTTACAGAAAATATCAATTCGTGACTAATCGGCGGTAAAATGGTAGATTTTGTTGTTGAGTTTAAAATTTACTGCTCACACATACAGATATATTTCTTCGATCAAGCTGTCTGTCAGGACTGACATGCGGTGAGTGCGAGCTGCTTGTCATGGCATTCTGTGTAATATTTTTCCGTGTGATTAGAAAGGCCTATGGTTAAGTTTCGCTTATTTTGATGTTTTTTCCATTTTCTTTTACCTTACTCAACTATAAAATTTTTATTACTTAACTTATGCTTAAGTGTGTCTTTTGAGACTTATAAGTAATAGAATTCATTCAATCGTTTAGTGTCACGGGAAAAAAGCAAAGGATGGCTGCTTTCTGTTCTGAAATTATAACGTTCGCGTGGAACTTGTTTATATGAGGAATAAAAAGATGTGCAGACTAAACTGAATCAATCTTAACACTAAATACACTTGTATCCGCACTTAAGTCGTGCCATTCTAATTTCCGCACCCAGCAAATGTGTTGACATTCTCCGAGTGCAGAAACTTTTCCGACACCTGACTAATCTGAAACTATCTTACCCTTCGGCTCACTTTTACATGCTAACACGCTGTCTCTTGATGAGTTGATGTTTACATTCTACGTTAGGTGTTTGTATTCACAATTTTGAAAATAAAGATACAATCTATTTTTGTTTTGCTCACGCTATAAATATGTTTTTACGACCATTTTAACACAATTTTGTCATTCCCAACTGTCTAATTTGTTGTGTTTGTTTTTGTTTACCTTAAAGTCTCTTGTTTCACCTTTCACTTCTCTCAATTTCTCTACATCTTTGGTACAAAATATGGCAACTACGTACGGGAAATCAAGTCAGCTGTCAGCTGTTGGGGTTCTAACCTTAAAATCGTGGAATATCTTTGGTGTGGGACAGAGATTTGGATAATTGTGAGCGATTTAAATTGTACACGAAAATTAAGGGAAAGTAGAGAATGTGCGACCGTTTGTTGTTGTTGTTTTCTTTATCCTATCGTGCGTTTGCATTATAATTCCAGCTGAAGAGATTCGTGTATATTTGGTTGTGAGAATGGCGATGGCGGCGACGAGGTGGCTGATGGCGGTCCAACTGGCGAATCGTGTGATGGTGGTGGTTCATTTCTTATTTCGGAATATCGGATTTGAATGGTATGTTTGCTGTTATTCTTAACCTTAATTAGGTGCGTAGATCGCCTAGTGATTTATTGGAATGGAAAACGGAAACAATGCAAATCATGCCGATAAGCCGCCGCCGGCTGCGAGCGGCAGTTGCTGCGATGCCACCATCGCAACGGCCATTGCTAACAGGACCAGTAGCAGGCCACCGCGAGTCGATGATTTATGAAAATAAGGCGCTGCCGCGTCGCTGCTGCCGAGTCCCAGGAGACCCTTGTCCAGGAGGCCAGCACCGTGTACGGCCGGTTGGGCTGACGGCTCCAGTTCCATGTCTGCGGAGGAGGGAGAAAAAGGGAAAACAAACGTTTAGCTAGGTAGGCTATTTTCGGGATCGCGTAGTAGGCAAAGGCTTAGTTTATGCGGGTGGAAATTTTCCCAAATGATGCAAATTTGCTCGATTTCATCAGGTGCTTTCAATGTTTTTATCGAAAAGTAGGCCATCGAGAATTGGTAGAAAATTCCCATTTAAATTTGAAACTTTCATGCAATTGAATACTCCTTTTCCTCGTTTCATTTTATAGGATGGTGAATTTAGAATATCTAGTATGTAGTTGTTAGTAATCTTCTCAAGAATGTCAACTCTGATTATCCTCTTGTTGTGATTTTTTGTGTATTATTTCAACTCATTTCGCCGAGAACTCGGCATTCAAAGAATTTCATCAAATATTCTAATACTTGTTATGGTTTATTTTCAAAGCTGAAAATATTCCTTGTTTGCGATACTTCCTAAAAAACGATTTGACTCGATTTATGAACACCCATATTGATTTAATGTAGAATTATAGCTCCAGAGCTGAACAAGACTGTAGTCGATTTGATTTTATGAATAAATGGTCTTAAAAAAGAACAAAAAGCTTTGAAATGATTACCTGCATTTGGTTAGGGCCTGTTCATAAACCACGTAGACTCATTTTTGAACATCTCCAATCCCCCCCCCCCTTCGTAGACTTTCCTCCATACATTTTTTTTTAATTTTTGTATGGAGCGTAGACTTTTGCCATTTTGCCAACACCCCCCCTCCCCCAGAAAAGTCTACGTGGTTTATGAATAGCCCCTTACGAAACATGCTTCACTACACAAATTAAAAAAAAACAATTGAATTTTCTGCGTTATCTAATGCACTTGAGGGGAATGCTAAATTTGGCAGAAAATAGTGGGATACTTCATGTAAATTTAAGCCAGATAACGCCTGAATCTAGCCTGTTGTATGAAAGATTGCAAACATTGTTGTATGGCGCATGAAAGTGAGAAGAAGAGCTCTCAAATTCACAGAAGCGAATGCAGATAAATTCCTTGACGCGTGTGACCCAGTGAGCTCACTGGCGTGGGCTCTTCTGCTAATGTAGTGCAGTGATTGCAAATTCGCTTTGACGTTACATAACAAAAGAAGAAAGAAAAATGTTTCTTCCCGCTCCCTTTTTTCGGACATTTTTTACAACTCCGAAGATGTTTGCACTTGCAATCGCACCAGCGAATCACAGAAAGTACACTGGCGCGTCCTCGCACAAGTGTACGCGGCAGCGATCGCAGGAGAGAGCACGTGGGCGAAGACAGATGAGAGCACGTGAGAGCGGTCGTTTTAAAGAGAGATTCATTCATTTTATTAACGTCTCTTTAAACTGTACGTCTGCTGTAGACGTTTTTGTTCATTCGAGACAATGACGTCTATATAAGGTCTGGCGCAGTAGCCACAACAATATAAGTGAAATGAGCAAAACTCGCTCATGACACTAATACCACTTCACTTCTTGCGCACGCTACACAAAAGCTCGCAAAGTGCTACGTCATACTATTTATTTTGATTCGTTCGCTCCGTGATTGATTTTTGTATGCGCTATAACACTTAATTTTTCAACCGATTCCAGTCTACCGATGATGGAAAATTGGCCTTATATCGCTACTCAATTGTCAAGTCTCAGCGTTTGAAAGTTTGTTTGGCATAAATTCAATAACCTCAGTTAAATTCACTATAAATGATCCATCTTATCGGGAGGAAATGCTTCTGCTCAATAAATGGCATTTATATCATGATTATTCGCACAATTCAGCATTCATAATAAACGTTTGCACCGATTTTTTTTATCTTAGTCTATGCCCGCCAATAGAAAGTTCAATAGTGTTACGTCATCACTCGTCGGCTCAGCAATGTTTACATTATTTTTGCTTCGAATACAAGCAAGCAGTGCGTTGCCCCAGACCTTATATAGAAGTCATTGCATTCGAGACGGCATAAGGACCGCAAGCACCTGAGCATTGTAGTGTGCTCCCCATTCCCTCTGCTTATGTTATTTCTCGCTCCGATTCCCGTATTTCCCTTATCGAAAACCTACAAGACAATTCGATATGACATTATTGACCCTTATTTACAGGTCGCTTGGAGGTCCATGACTGTGGTCCGCAGTCATTACTTTCTTTTTGAAGTTCGACCTCTATATCCTGGCTTATATTTTATCATATAACTCCAACGCCCTCAAGTACTTTAGTACAGATAATTCTGTACTACGGTCGTTATACCATACTTCACGTATTGTGCCTATAACTCTCGTTTCGGCCCTCAATTGTGCCCTAGCAGGGCACTCCACTAGTAGATGATTAACATCTAGATCCGCTCCGCACCCTTGGCAGTAGGCCTTACTATCGTTGATTCGTGGCCCGTGAGTAAGTCGAGTATGTCCTATCAGAGTCCGCTGATCTCGAGGGTAGCGCATATCTTTCCACTCTTGTGTTGTGTTTTTGATACGCCGGAGGAACGCCTCTCGGTTGTTATACCAAGATTCCTCCCATGCGTATCGCGAGGTCTGCTTCACCCAGCGGGTAGCATCGCTGTAAGGGACAGGAAGGAACCCCAGCTGAGCATGACGACCCTGGTTTGCCAGTTTATGAGCAGCCTCATTACCTGGTATACCTGCGTGTCCAGGTACCCAGACGAAGGTTACGTTAGTAAACTGTTGCACCTCCAACAGCCACGGGTGTCCCACCTGCCCATGCTCAAGGGTAGATAGACAACTCGCGGAGTCAGAGAACATAACAGTCTGAGTTCCATTTGACAACTTGCATGCCTGCAAGAGTGCAAAGGCCTCAGCTGAGAAGATACCACAGATGCCGGGTAACTGACCGCAATGGCTTATGGCCCTCCCAGATACTCCGTAGCCAACCTCATCCTCAATTAACGAGCCATCCGTAAACAGCAGGTTCAGGCCTTCGAATGTGGAGGCAGTTTCCCCAAAAGCCACTTTCGCGACTTCGGAGTTTGCCCTTGCTCCACATAACTGCCGGATGCGCTAGTCCACTTTGGGGCGCGTAGAGTCCCATGCCCGTTGCCACAGCCTAGAAATCTCTACTCCCGTAAGGTCTCGCCACCACTCTTTTGCCCTACAGACGGTAGGTCTGTAGCAAAGAGCGGGGTCCCTTTGTAGTAACCTCATGGCTTTGTTAGCCATGTCTTCAGTTACGACATTTGCCAAGGGGACCTACCACCCCTGCTCCATAGCTCCGATCCATAGAGTATGCACGGTACGATCATTGCCCGTGCAATCTTGGTCAATGTACAGCGAGAAGCCTAAAAGAAGCGGCCGTTTAGGGCCCGGAGAACGGTCAACTTTACGTTAACATTCAACTTCACTGCCTTGGCGTGCTTCACAAAACGTAGTTTGTGGTCGATCGTCACGCCAAGAAGCTTCATTTCCCGTACTGCCTTGACTTCGAGCTCGTCTATACAAACGTGGGGTAACCTAGGCCTGTGAGTATGACCAAAGCAGACGTGCAGAGTTTTAGACTTCTCGGGGAAAATCCTAAACCCAACCCCTCCTGCCGAGTCAATCACATTATCCACAGCTTTTTGTATCCTGCATCTGCCTGCCCTTGCGTATTTACCAAATACGACAAGAGTTATGTCGTCAGCGTACACTAGGATGTGTACGTTTTCGGGGATGCGTTCAAACACTGAGTTCATCGCAATGAGGAATAGTGTGACAGATATGACAGACCCTTGCGGGATTAAAAAAGAGAGTGATTCACTCACTCCAAGCAATCCCATCGCAGGCGCACACGTTCAGTCAGTCTATTTATCACCGAATAAAAGAGCACTTAGCTTCATTTGCGGTAAGTTATGGTCGTATCCTCTATGAAGGTACAAATCTCACGCGCCGGCAACATTAGTGCGAAATGCCATCTCTGGTGGGAGATCAATAAATCTTCCGGTTCGCCTCTAAGGATCTTGCTACGAGGTATCCGGTCGGTCTGATTACCTGTCGATCTGCCAAATTTGGAAGACGTCTGCATTGAGTTATCTCAAATGTCACGAAACATTGCGATTGGTTCAGCGGATTGGAGATAATGAAATCATTGGGTATAGGACCAAGTCTCCAAGTGCTTTAGTTGCAGGCATGGCCCGTTTCGTATTGTTCCGGTTATCTACTATTCGGCGGCGCGAGTTTACCAACGATTATTAATCATAAATATGATCACATCACTTATAAAAGTGAAACCTGATCCATTGAGTCCTTCCCAAATAACATAAAAAAAGTCGAGTTATAAGTACGAGACACTGAAGAAGTCTGCACATTGTAGACGAAATATCGCGTATCTTATAGATAAGCAAAGGTAGTTGGAGTTAAATGGAAAATACTAATTTTTCTTCTAATTTCTAGTTACAAGTATTCCACTAAGCAGCGCAAACCCTCTAGGATTCATAAAAAACCTCCTTCCTGTGACCTTTTTGGGGATGCAGAGGTAAACACGGTCCCTGAAGAGCAAAGGTCACACTAACATTCCTTCTAAGTTTCAAACTTATATTTGTTTTTTCTGCAAAAGAATTTACATCAGTTCCTTATTTTCAGAAACGAAGCTACATGAGTCTTCACGAATTACTGCATTCGTTGTTATTTTCACTATGAAATACCTAGTTCAAGACTCAACCACGATGGAGGCATTACTCTTCCGGTTAAATTGGCATTTGGGGATGACCTAACTCATAGAAAACTCTACAGTACTCGGCAATTGCGTATCGAACTCTCAGCAGCTGCTCGGCAATCCGACTCAACGGACATCGGCAGAATCCTACATTTTTCCGGTAATTTATTTTACCGATAACTTCAAAAATCCACCGAAATCCGATAAATCGGACTACCGAACGTTCAGCCGTTGAAAGTCCGGCAAAAAAAAACAACCGAACACAGCAAAAATATCTAAGTGTGTGTATATATATATATATATATATATATATATATATATATATATATATATATATATATATATATATATGTGTGTGTGTGTGTGTGTGTGTGTGTGTGTGTGTGTGTGTGTGTGTGTGTGTGTGTGCAATCTAACGCTCATTGGCCGGCAATGGTATTATTAATGAAATCTGTTTACAGCAATCCTTCAAGTGATCATTAGAAGCAGATTTAATCCGAGAGCTAGAAAGTGATAGCTCTACTGCAGATCCAGCTACCCATTTCAGAATGTCTGGAGAGTCACGCCCATTCCGAGGTTACTTTCACATACAGTACGCCCCGCATGTAAGCATTACCGATATCATTTTGATAAGGGCACTGCAACACACTTCCAGATTTGGAAATGTTAAATTTCCAAACCAGGCACGTATTTAGTATTATTTAATAAGGTTATTGATATATAGTTATAATCAGGAAGATCTCACCCATAGCCGCTTCCTTAATAGTTACAGTTGTTTTGGTATATTTTTATAAAAATAAACTTTCTCTTCCTAGCTTGCAGGGACAATGCATAATAATAAAAGGGAAACTGACGATTCCATATGAAACAAAAATATCTTTTATTGCCTTTTTCGATTTCTGAACTTGTCAAAGTTCTACGCCGATTTTGGATAGTATATTAATTTGATGTAGGATAGGTAACGACTTAAGCACCCCGAGACCCTATTCCAAGCACGGGGTTAACGTTAATTTTTTGCAGTATGGTGCTCAATCTAGTGAAGCACCATACTGAAAAAAATGACCGTTGTAGGTTAACGTTAACCCCGTGCTTGGAATAGGGTCTCGGGGTGCTTAAGTCGTTACCTACCCTATGTTATTATAGGCAATTTTATGAACGTATCAACTGTTCTGTTTTTTAAGAGCATTCCTAAAAGTACTGAGATCTGGGAATTCCCTAGAGATTCAGAAAGGAATATTCTCTTAAACTTCTTGGAAAATCACGAAGAGACATCTGTTAAGTATAGGAGCACTTCTTAGTAGTTCAAGTTAGAATATCTCAAAAATTCAAGAACAAACATCCGCTTAGCTCAAGGTCATACTTTCCAGAGGTTCAGGAATAAACTTCCTCGAAGTTTATGATGTAACCAACCTAGATAATTTAGTTCAGAAGAGTTCTCCCCGATGTTTTGAAAAGATTTTCCTCGATCTTCAAGATAAAACTTATAAGAAGTCCAGGAAGAAATTTACCTTCTAAGACTTCTCAGAAAACACTGGAAGAAATTATTCTGCACTTTAGGAGTGAATTTCCAATTCATGAGCGACTGCTTTGAAGTTTATGATGAAACATACAAACGTTCAGGAGGCAACTTTCTAGAAAGTCATCTGGGAATTTCGTAGAAGATCAGGAGAAAACTTTCCTGAAATTCAAGAGATATTCATTGAGAAACAGAAGATGGAAGCAGCCTGTACAAATTTCATTCATATGACCTTAATAATATTCATTGCTCACGTCGCCATATTAAAATATAGTATACTCCTCCAACATCTCCTCATCCATTCGCATAGAACTATGGGTTAAGACACATACTCATATAAAAATTACAGTCCGTCGGACCCGACCAGAAGGGTATAACATAAAAATAACAAAATTTTAACAAATCTTGCTACGACTAACTAATTGTGATATAAATTAGTTGGAGACGTTTTCATCTGCACTCTATTTAGTCTTTCTTTTACACTGTTCCATACTAAAAGTGGAACGTATCCCCCGTGCAAAAAAAAACCTTAGTGTAATTGTATGACATATTTATAGCAAATGAAGATGTAATGCCCTGGAAGGCAATCTGCTGTAAAAAATACTTAAATTCTAACAATATCTGATATAATTTTGCTACATCGTAACAAAACTGTTACAAAGTTTGTTTTGTTTGTGTTATATCTATATCATAGTCTGCTATAATGTTGTTACCTCTTTAGTATTTACAATTTCTGTTACTTTAACTACATCCGCGATCAAAACTTCAACAACATCTGTTTTAAAAACACCGTAACTGAATAACAAAATTTGAAATAATTTCGTTGTTTGCTTCTAGTCGGGATATTCATCTCACCTCGTTTAGCAGATTTGATTGCTCATCAAATTGATCGATTTAATCTTTCTGTGACATGTCGGTTCGCCGGCAAGTTAAATTTCCTGAAGTTTAGCGTAGAAGTTAAAAAAAAATATTTCAGAAGTTTAGAAAGAAAGAAGTTTTCAGAAAACCCTCCAAAAATTCAAAACCATAATCCTCAAAAAAAAAAACCCACTTAGGGTACCAGAAGCTCAGGAAAAAGATGGGAGGTTTTACCAGAAGGTCAGAAAACTTCGAGATAAAATCAATGAAAAGAGATCAATAACTGTCTACATTCTAATAAACAACTTTCTCTGAAAAAAATTCAACTCGCAATTTCGAAACAGATTTCCAATGAGGTTTTCAGAATAACACTTATGCTTCGAATGTCAAAAATGACAACTAAGGTGATGGAAGTCCTGAATTATTGCATGGTGTAATATTTCAATGACATTTTGAAATCTTTCAACATTACGAGTTGCCAATTCGATCAGATTCAGTCAGCTTCTATAATGTACAATTTTACTGGACTTGATCTTTAATTGACCCCATAATTATTATAATCGACGCGTAGTAAATGTCCTAATCGATTGGCGCAAAAATTTTGAAAGTCGATCGTGAAATGACTGAGTTATTAGCGTTCAAAATCTAACCATATTTCGTGACGCTCCAACTTTTCGCACTCGCTACGTGTGCTCCAGTGACACAGACAAACACAGACAAACACAGACGTAGTCCTAGGTCAAAAATTTTGTTCTGGAAAACTGCATCCAAATAGTGGCAAAGACAGGCAATATGCAATGGGCCTTAAGCCCGGCTGGGACTAGACGCAGAGGGGCTCAACACCCAAGGTGGCAGGACCGAATTGAGCAGGAACTTGCAAGCATGGGTGGTCCAGAAAACTGAAAGATCAGCAGCCATGGACCGAAAAACGTGGAGGATATTAGTGGAGCCAGCTGTGTCCACACGGATGTAATGCCATTTAAAGAAAAGTAAAGTAAGTAAGTATAAATTCACCATATGTCGACAGCTTATTCAAATCGACGTATCGGATTTTGTAAACAAAAATGGGAGACAAAGATTCAAACGTAAATTTCTTAAAACTCTTAGCATCCTCACGGAAGCTAGCACTACTATCATGTTAAGGTGTTAGGGTTAAAAGTATTTTACGTTTGATTCTTTCTTCCCGTCTTCGTTTACAAAATCAGATACGTCGTTTTGAATAGGTTGTCGAGATATCAATCAATATGAAAATGTTTAGCAGAATTTTCTGGACTATAATTTTATTGCAGTTGTTTGAACACACGTAAGGGTCAACGTAATTCATCATTAAAGTCAATTCTGTCAACACCCGCACCATACAGTTAAGAACCCTTAACCCTCCGCAGAACCTACCTTCCGACCGGGTGGAGAAGTGGAATATACTCGACAGCCGATTCCAGCCGTGTTCGTTCCGGGCTTGAACGCGCGCCTCGTAGTTGCTGCCCGACTGCAGGTTCTTCAGCTGGAAGCTCATCCGGTGCCGAATGCCGGGCTGGTAGTTGTACTGCGTGTTGTAATACATTCCTCCGCGCATGCCATTGTAGGTGGCCATCATCTCCGGAATGACGACGTTTTCCCACTGTTCACTGCCAATGTGGCCACCGGGGTTGTACCCACCGGCACCACCACTGTGCAACCCGAAGCCAGAATGCGAGTAGATGTGGTTATCCAGCGGTTTGTCGTGGATGTTCGAGTGAAGCAGGTGGTTCTTGGAGGATGACTGTAGCCGATAGAACAGACGGTACTCCTCGATTGGCGAGTAGCTCTGCACCGTCCACGAGATGTTGTACTGGTCCCGGTAGCTGCTCATCGTCGGCTGTGGGATGTTGATAAATTAGTATGACATTGAAAAAAAAAGCGTGGATACATGATTGATACGACGACACGGGAACGTATTAAATTTTAATTAAAACCACATACCGAATCAAAGTAGCAAACCGTTGGCAGACCGCTCAGGTTCAGGGTGCCACGGTCCTTGCCCAGGGTGTTGGATGCTTGGCAGGTGTAGTTTCCGAGATCGGTGCGAGTCACATTCCGGATTATGAGGCTGTGCTTGTTGCCTCGGATCTGAGAAGGGAAGAGAGAAACGATGTGCATTAGTCAGCCGGTTCGGTTATACGACACCTAGGTGAGGAAAAGGATAGGAGAAGGTGGGAACAGGATGCAGCAGCAGCAGCAGCACATGAGAACGAGAGCGTAATTAATTAAATTATAACGAAACGAGATGAAGCAGAGAAATTTTCAACATTATGCAGTAAAGTTTCATTAAAGTTTCTCTTTGACTGGTCGTACGATGCTGCACAGGAAGACATACACAGGTGGGTGTTTCAAACAACATCATCATCTCCTTCCGAGCGGTCGTCGCTGGCAGGATACAGATGTGTGGATCGGCCACCCGTAGCAGAAGGGTTGCCACGTTCACAGTTCAATGTGTTTAGCATCTTATGAGAATAAGATAATCATTTTATCCGGAAGTTGCTAGAGGAAATTTCAACAAAAAGGACCACTGTGATATGCAGTTTTTATAACCATTAGAAATTACGTCTAGAAGATTATTTTGATATTTTTTGACGGACAAAAATATTGAATTTTAATATGCGTTTGTACATAGCAGAGCTGATATGTATGCCTAATTTAGCTTGAAGATACACGAAAGATTGGGTAATTACACAAACTTCGCGTTAAAATCGGGGGCGCTAGATATGGAACCGTATGGGACATTGAAAATGCGAAATAAATTCTCAGGTGACTGCCAAAAGGTGTATTGATTATTTTGCTTAAAACGTCGATTCAAAAATCAAAACGAGAGTCTTTGTATCGGTAAGAGCAATCAATACATTTTTCTAATATAAAAAACCTAATTAGTAAATTAATTAAAATTAACAGTTATTTGTTGAACCGTCTTTTATTCGCTGGTGGAAAGTGACATATGTTAAAATTGCTTAGCTAAGTAGTCCATTTAACTACTTTATTTTAGGAGTTGAGGTGACGTTTGGGATCACTCGAAGTTATCTGAAGAACGGTAAACGTTGCGAAAAATTGGGAATGTCAAGAATGAATTGTAATTTGTTAAGCTTAGCTTTGACCAGCCGTTGAAAAAAAGCACTGAAAATTTGGTACACAGCTAAAAAAAAGTATTTATGGCAAACTTTACTAACAAATAAAGGGTGTTCCGATCAAAATTTGGTCAAACAGTAATGTGTGTGAGTCGATCAAAGTTTTTATTAATACGTCGAATTATTTTTCTTTTTCAAGTTCAGTTAATACAGAATACAGGAGAAATATTCAGCTAAGCTTCCTTTTTACCGAATGCGAATTGCCGGGTCTTTCGTTTATCACCTGCCATACAATTTTGTTCAGTCTCCTTGTCGTCGCAGAACGCCAGTTTGCCTTGAACTGTTTCTCGCTCACAACAGCTTTTTGAGTCTTAAGATTCCGCTTGGCGATAGCCCAATATTGTTCGATTGGGCGGAGCTCTGGCGTATTGGGAGGGTTCTTGTCCTTGGGCATCACTTGAACGTTGTTGGCAGCATATCACTCCATGGTCTTTTTTCCGTAATGGCAAGATGCCAAATCCGGTGAAAATAGAACGGAACAATTGTGTCGCTTCAGGAAAGGCAGTAGACGTTTTTGTAGGCACTTGCTCAGATAAATTTCCTAGTTGACGGTTCCGGTTGCAATGTAAACGTTGCTCTTCAAGTCACAGGTACAGAAGGCCTACCACACCAGATATTTCTTCGCGAACTTTGACAGTTTAATGTGCTTGAAAGTATCTGCACCTTTCTCTGGCCGGTTGCCGTATAAAGTTCCTGTCCAGGAAGCTGTCCTGTACCCAGCAATCCAACTTCGTTAGCATCGTTGTGTACAACTTTCGCGATCGTGCTTTGGCCGCCGTGTTTTGTTTATCGATTTGGAGTCACCACTTTCTTATAAGTCGACAGTCCAGCTCGTTTTTTAGCTCTATCCACGGTTGAAGGCGCCATTCCCAGCTTCTTTGCGACATCTCGGACGGAGAGGTTGTGGTTCCGCTCGAAACAGCGGGCAACTCTTTTTGTCGTCGCTGTGGCCTCCGGCTTTCGATTTCCCCCCGATCCAGCTTTCTTGGCGGTCGACAAACGTTCACCGATCACTTTTAATACGTTGGTAACAGTTGATTTAGCCACATTCAACAATTTCGCCAACTTGGCGTGAGAGTATTTTGGATTTTCGTTATGCACGTGCAAAATTTTGATACGTTGCTTCTCTTCCTTCGACGACATTTTGATAACTGAAGTGTTTATCTCAAAATCAAAATAGAAGCATGATGCTACACGCACACATCTTTAAAGTGAGGAGTGTGCAACACTTTTTAATGCACGATGAAAGGAAATGCCTCAAGTTTAAGTGGACCAAATTTTGATCGAAACATCCTTAATGAACGTTCCAGCTGTTCTAGAATTTTTTTCAGAACTGTTCGAAAAGTACCGAAATCTTTTTGGAAGTTGTGTGCATGTTTTTTAAACTGTGCAAACTTATATGAGCATACCGAAAGCTATATAAACTTTCCAACAGCTATACTTAGGATTTTACAGAAGTTCTACAAAAATATAGCAAGTCCAGAACAATATTGGTTGTTATTAATTGTTAAGTTTCTGTTGTTAATTAATTTGTCAATTTACTACAAAACTTTGTAAGCTATAAGCTTGTTGAAAATCATGGGAAATCCCTAGAAAATTTTGAAAATTGCTTAGAGCATTGTGGATGGATTCTTTAAAGTATTAAAGAAGACTTTCCAGAAGTTCAGAAAAATAATTCATCGAAAAAAAAATCTCCGAAGGTTAGGTTGATACTTCTTTATAGTATAGAAGGCACTTTTTACTTAGCAGAATATCTCAGAAATTCAAGAACAAACATCCGTGAAGTTTTAGGCCATACTGGGAAGTATGACAGGAATAAAAGGTGATACGGTCAAAATTTGGTCAAGGTAAAACGCGTGTAAATCGGTGAAATCGTTTATTTAAAAAATCAAATTAAATTTCTTTTTCAAGTTCAATTAGTATAAAATTCAGGAAAAATATTCAGTTAGGCTTCCGCTTTTCCAAATCCGAATTGCCGGGCCTTACGCTTGACCCCTGCCATCAGATTTTGTACAGCCACCTTGTCCACCTTCTTCGCCGCAGAAAGCCAGTTTGCCTTGAACTGCTGCTCGTCCTTAGCAGTTTTTTGGTCTTCTTTAGGTTCCGCTTGACAATAGCCCAGTATTTCTCAATTGGGCGGAGCTCTGGCGTGTTGGGAGGGTTCTTGTCCTTGGGAACCACCTGCACGTTGTTGGCGGCGTACCACTCCATGGCCTTTTTACCGTAATGGCAAGATGCCAAATCCGGCCAAAACAGTACGGAACAACCGTGTTTCTTCAGGAAAGGCAGCAGACGTTTATTCAAACACTCTTTCACGTAAATTTCTTGGTTGACAGTCCGGAAGCTATGAAAATGCTGCTTTTCAAGCCACAGATACAGATGGCTTGCCAAACCAGATATTTCTTTGCGAACTTTGACAGTTTCGTGTGCTTGAAAATATCTGCTACCTTTCCCTTCCTTTTGCCGTATAAAACTCCTGTCCCGGAAGCTGCTTGTAGTCGGCTTTGACGTAGGTTTCGTCGTCCATTACCACGCAGTCAAACTTCGTCAGCATCGTCGTGTACAGCCTCCGGGATCGCGCTTGGCCGTCGTATTTTGTTTATCATCGCGATTTGGAGTCACTACCTTCTTGTAAGTCGATAGTCCGGCTCGTTTTTGGCTCGATGCACGGTTGTAGACGATACACAGCTTGCGGCATCTCGGAGAGATAGGTTAGGGTTTCGCTTGAAACTACCGGCAACTCTCTTTGTCGTCTCAGCGGCTTCCGGTTTTCGATTTCCCCCCGATCCAGACTTCCTGGCTGTCGACAAACGTTCCCCAAACACTTTAATTACATTTGTAACGGTTGATTTGGCAACTTTTAGCGATTTTGCCAACTTTGCGTGCAAGTAGCTCAGATTTTCGTGATGCGCGAGCATAATTTTGATACGCTGCTCTTCAAAATCCTCGAGTGAATTTCAAAATCAAAATAGGAGCAACATTCTACACACACACACCTTCAAAATGAGGGGTGTTCAGGTTTTTTAAATGCAAAATTGAAAGAAATACGTCAAGAAATACGTCAAGTTGATACGGTCAAATTTTGACCGTATCGCCCTTTAAACTTCCTCAAAGTTTATTTAGAGACTCCCTCAAGAGAAGTCCCCGAAGTTTTGAAAAGATTTTCCTCGATGAAAGTCCAGAAGAAACTATTTCGAACTCTAGGAGTGAATTTCCAAGAAATTCAGGAGCAACTGCTCAGAAGTTTATGACAAAACTTGCCAAAAGTTCAGGAGGGAACTATCCAGAAGTTCATCTGGAAATTTTTTAGAAGATCAGGAAAAAACATCCCTGAAATTCAAGAGATAGTTATTGAAGAACTGAAGTAGACTAAGCAAACTTCATTTATACGGCCATAATATTATTCATTGCCCACGGTACCATATTCAAAATACAGTAAACAAAAACTGGTATAAAAATTACAATTCGTCGGTTTCCAGCACACCTCGTTTGGCACCAGATTTGATTGCTCTTCGAATTGATCGATTCAATGACCTTCTGTGGCATGTCTGTTTGCAAGTAGGAAAACTTTCCTGAAGTTTAGCATAACAACACATTTTCAGAAGTTCAGAAAAGTGGAGGAAAGAAGTTTTTAGAGGTTCGGTCAAACATCAAAGAAGTTTTCGAGAGTTCGTCCAAAGTTCAGAAAATCCTTCAAAAATTCAAAACACTAATTCCCAATTAGGAAAAAATCCCAATTAGGGCACCAGGAGCTAAGAAAAATAATCGGAGATTTTACCAGAAGGTCAGGAGACTTTGAGATTAAATCAATGAGAAGAGATCGATGACTCATTTTAGTAAATAATTTTCTGCGAAAAAATTTTCAACTCGCATTTTTGATATATATTTCCAATGAAGAACTTATCCTTCGAATGTCAAAAATTACAACTTAGGTGATAGAAGCCCTGAATTCTACAAAGATTTTTCATTTGGGCTAGGGGGTGGAGTCGTCTCCAACAATCAATATGCAACTAGCGATTTGAAATTGGTTCACTGTTGTAGAACCCCTTGGTCCGAATTACACCTTGAAGCCAGCACCTTGTTATACATGTTTGCGCCTTTGTTTTGATTTGCTGTGTTATTTTGACAGAATATTTGAGAGTGTTTTCATGTGAGTTCATTATGAGGGGCGCATTATTAAGCTTGGGACCGAGCTTGGGACCGATGTTCTAGTACTGACTGAGCCAAGAAAAAAATCGTTTTTGTATGGGACCTACTGGTCTTAGAGTAAGTCTATGTCGTCTCCCTGGCGTCGGTGATTGTCACCATGAAATAGGCTGACGTAAAATAAAAAAAAATTCAAATTTTTCATAAGGACCTAACTGGCATACGTAAACAATGGCTTCTTCCGTGGCACAAAGGCTACCAAAGTGAACCTCTAATTCTATCGGTGAAATGAATTAGGTGAGTTGATTAGGCAAGTTTTAAATGTCGAGAAATTCACGGAAAAGCCTTTGTTTACGTTCGTCAGCTAGGCCCTAATGAAAAGTTTGTCTCGATTTTTTTTTTCCGTCGACCTATTACCTCACATGGTGACAATCACCACGCCAGGGAGACGTCTCCACCCCCTGGACTCTACCTATCGACTCATGAATATGAGTCGGGACCAACTTCCCTTCTGAAGGAAGACGTGACCAAGATTTTTTCGCCTCAGAAAAACCACCGACGTCGACTGGGATTGAACCCAGACCCACTGGGGTGCCAAGTAGCAGCTACGCTTACCACTACATCACCGACGCCGGCATGTCGAATGATTGCCAGGTGTAATATTTCAATGATATTTTGAAATTTTTCAACATTACAGTAGACAGTCGAGTTTGGTTGCCGACTCGATCTGATTCCGTAGGCTTCTGTAATAGGCAATTTAGCTCAACTCGACATCTAGAATTGACCCTATGGCTTATTA